>JANHFX010019737.1:71398-126277 GCA_027560015.1 Chloroceryle amazona
TCTCTTTCTCTCTTTCTCTCTTTCTCTCTTTCTCTCTTTCTCTCTTTCTCTCTTTCTCTCTTTCTCTCTTTCTCTCTCTTTCTCTCTTTCTCTCTTTCTCTCTTTCTCTCTTTCTCTCTTTCTCTCTCTCTTTCTTCATAGAAAGGATCTGTAAGGTATGCATTTGAATCATTAAAAATGTCCAGTTCTCAAGGGTGCTGACCAACTCATTATTCTTTGTTTTGACTCAGATGAAATATCTTCAGCCAATGGTTCATTTCCAAACAAACAACCCCCAAAAGCATGAACAGTAAGTGATGCCTCACATTTCCTGTTGGAAAAGATTTCAAAAGCTCATAAAATGTCTCCAGCCCATACCATATATCACGTCATTAATTTCTGGTAGTCAATGAACAGTCGGAAATGGTGGAAGAGAGAGACGGAGAGCCTATAATATTCTGCTTTATTCAGAACTGTATATCAGAGGGCTTTTTTTCTTCCTTTACACACAGCTCAGGCACAGCATCTCCTCTTCCTTGCCTCAAGAAAAAAAAAAAAAAAAAAAAGAAAGAAAGAAAGAAAGAAAGAAAGAAGGAAAGAAAGAAAGAAAAGAAAATAAATCACATATTTGTATTATATTATGTTCTCCAAGTAGCAAATTCCCTCTGCCAACTATCTGTGAGTGTGCAGCTCTTCCTTGGGAACATGCTGTATCTTCCAAGTTCCTGTGTTTGCGATACCAGAGCGCTTTTGCTCGGCAAAGCCATGAATGGGGCCATTATGAGGGGCTGCTAGATAATTAAGATTCTGAGAGGGGTAGGCTGCTAAAAGTGTGTTTAGTGAGGAAATTACAAGGCCAATAAAAAAATGTCTGCAAGTTCTGATTGTATTCTTTTCTTCTGTGAGTCTAATATTTCAAGGTCTGGATGGATCATGTTAAGGTTTTCTTTCATGCCCTTTTTTTTTCTCTCCACAACGAGAGCTGAGGCTGGAATCTAAGTCCAAGTTAATGAAGCTGCCTCAAAGTTGAGAAGGGAGAGAATAAACCACAGCTCTGAGGCACAGACCACTGGAGATTCCTCTTTCAAACCCTGCCTCTGCTGCTCGCTGGAGTTATTTGATTTGGGAACAAGATAAGAATTCACAATATCTGACTTGTAGAAATAACCTAGAGGAAGGAAAAACAGTCAGAAATACTAATTTCAGATATAATTTTCATCTCTCAGTGTCCTAATAGCCTTTCCCAGCTTTAATAGCATTAACAAAATGTAAAGCCCAGACTGCAAGGAAGTTGTGCACCAACTGACAAATGAGTCTCCAAATAGCCCACAGTTCAGGTCTTCTTATTCTGTCAATGCTCCATGACCAGTGGAAGGTTTGGAGCATAATTCTCTCCCAGTTATTAATCTTCTCCCTTTCTTTTTTATTTTTATTTTTTTCTTTATCCCCCCGCCCCAGTAAGAAATACACCTGTAAATTCATTGGTGCTTTCCTGTGAGTGTTATTCATGACAGTTTATTTATGTATTTATTATTCAGTTGCAAACTATTGAAGTTCCTTGTAGTAACCTGCAAATCAAACTGATAGAGGCAGAAGGTTGGCCACCACACCAAGTGCTGTAGAGCTGAATGCAGGCATCGTGGCTGCTATTGCCTCTAAAGTGGGCTGTGTGAATAACAATTCAGCCTGTTCGATGCTCAGGACAGATGAGGCTTTGGATAGAATTGGTAGAAAAAAGTAGTCAGCATCTTTAAGTTAAGGAAAATTTCTGCTATAAATGCCTACAACAGAGCAGATTCCACTGCTGGCTGCATAGGTGTCATCTTCTCTCTTCAGTGCTGGTAACACTGGCAGACAATGGGCAAGTATGTATAGCTAAGTCCTTTATACACTCAGAATTAAGGCTTTGGATTAGTACTGCTTAAAGTCAGGGTGGTGTGTGTGAGGGCAGGGCCACTATGCCATTTATCCATTACTTCTCCATGGGGGCAGTGGTACAACCAAGGGTTTTGGTGTATCCCTTGATAGTGACCCCCTACAGCTGAGGGGGACCATGAGGCAGCAGCTGTCAGCACTTGACAATCTGAGGAAGGTTTGTGGGTAGGTTTTGTGTCCTGTGGGTAACAGCATGGAGGGAAACATGGCTCCTGCAACTGGAGACACAGTGGGTGTGGCCTCTGGTGATGACACTCATTCTGTGAAACACAAGACATCATACCCCCTGCAGAGGTTCAAACACATGTGCTGCCTGTTGCCACACACTCCAGATTTGGCCTTCAAATTTCATGTTAATTACAGTTATTTATTAGGATTGCATTTTATTAATTTTCTCTGGAATCTTGTTCTGCGTGCCTTCACAAGGATTTCATTGTCTTCAACTGGCCATTTAATACAACTGTGTTTTAGCATATTACCATAATAATTTACTGTATTAAAGAGTCAGAACGGCAGCTATGACAAATCTATATTAAGGCTGATAAAAGAGGAACAAATTCAACTTTGAATGTGCTCAATTGAAAAATAAGAAGTGTCTTTAGTATAGCACTTGTTGCTAAGTTGCCTTTTTCCTATTCCTAACTTTTTTCACAAGTGTTTCTGATAATTTATGCATATACATGGTAAATAGTCATTTGTTACTGATTGAAAAACCTAAACAAAAGAGGTTGATTGATTGCACAGAGGAAGAAGTATGCACATGCACATACATAGATACAACACACGTATATTGATACATACCTGCACAAATGCATTTATCCCACTTTAGGGTTGTGCTTGGAAATAAGAAGGGACTTCTTTATCTTCCACCAGATTTCCATCAGTGTTGACTGTATTCCCTAAAATAGATTCATAGAACCACAGAATTCAAACTTAAAAAGTTTTAAAATCCTCTTTTTTTGAATAGCTAAAGAACTTACTGATAGAAAAAAAATAAATGAATAAATTTTGTGTTGGGATTGTCTTTTTTTTTAATGACTCTCACTGCCCATAAGCTAATATTCATTAGTTTCTTATCATTGTTCTGTACCGATGTCAATATAAGATTTTGGTTTGAGGAGAGCCACGATAAAAAGGAGGACCCTTTTCATGTGGCTAATGCAAGGTAAATAATTTAAACTTTGGAAATGTGTAACAATGATTGGCAGAAGGAGGAAGAGCATGTTGTGGGGGATGGATGGCAAAGCAAATCAAAATGTGGAAATGAAGTAGACGTAGAAACATTCTGTTTGTTTTGAAGAAAATCACTGTCTGATTTTTGGTTTTGCAGAACCAAAGACAGGGTGGCCTAGATTTGAATCCTGTTTTACCAGTAAATCCATCATTCAGGATTGTTTGCATAACCAATTCCAGCTTTGGCTCATGACTATTCTGAATAAGCAGTTAAGCAGTCTGGGTATTTTTCAGTTCCCTGTGGGCTGGCAGAGAAAAGATATGCAGCAGAAAGGATGGAGGGAGATTATTTGTTCAACTTCTGCTAGCCTGAATGGATGCTTCTCCCTGAAGGTAACAATGTCCAGCCGCCTTCATTTCCATCAATGAGTGGTGTACCAGGCAGAAGGTGCTGCTTCTGCATAGGAAAGATGGTCAGTGCTCAGCGCGCTTTGAGCACTTATTTACAAAGCTTTTAAATAACTTAAGAGTGTATTACCTGTCTCCTAAAAACTGGGAGGGCTCTGAACCTGGTGCAAGGTGAGGGGGGCTCCACCTGATGCAGGAAAACCAGGAAAAGCAGCCTAGTGCTATATGCCTCCCCAGACCTTCATCTATAATCTCTGCTGTACTTCAGGTTTTTCCTATGAGAGTACCCAAATACATATAGTTAGCACCCCAGATCATAGGAGCTGACTTTCATCAGCAAGTTTGTGGCCATAGAATTTCATTGTTTTGGGGTTTTCCATCTCAATGGGACTTTAGAGCAGGACAAAAGCCTTTAAGATGGAGAAGACCAATTTTCAGCTGCATTTTCTCTCCCATCCATTGACACAAATGCATATTAAAAAAAAAAAAAATTGGCTGAGGAAGTGAAAGGTATGGTGTTTATAATTTTCAAAAGGCAGATGTCTGATTAATGCCAGCAATCCAAAGACCTTGACAAGTCTGCATCCCCCCGGCGCAAAGTGCCCTGCAAATTCAACATATATTAGACAGCTCCTGCCCCCAAGAATTTGCCTTCCTTGTTCATAACTGCAGGGAGGGAGGCAATGCAAGGGGAAAGCTGAGAGAACAACACCGATCTTTGGCCCTGTGCCTTGCATGATGAGCTTTGCTCTGGATTGCCTACTGTTTTCCCACAGCAGCACTCTGCTTCACTAATTGGGATTAGGTCCTCATTGCATTTAATGCTTTCTGAACACAGAGGAGGAAGCAAATCCTGTCATGAAAAGCTCGACAGTTGTAGCTGTTTAATTGATGGGGTTATTTTAAATCCAGTCAGTTAAATTTCTATGGACACCCTTTATTATAGCCTAGGCAATTTTATTTCAAGTTAGCATTAATCAATTAGTAATTGATTTTAGCTAAGTCGGTATAAGAACATCTGATCTGGTTTAACAACATTGGTTTTAGTGAAGTGAAATAGGTGCAAATTCAGGATGGGTCCAAGGAGGACTTTTTTTTTTTGCCTGATAATGATCAGGTAGAGCATATCTTAGTAAAAACCCAGATATTTCACAACAATAGCAGATCATATTCCAGTCTTAAGACCTGGCAAAATAAAAGGTACAGAAAGGGAGATAAGTCCTGATTAAAAGGCTGTCTCCCCAGCAATTCGTGCACATATGCGTAAGTGAACCCTCTCCCTGACTGCACTGGTCAGTGCAAGAGGTTTGGGACCACCAAGTGAGGTGCAAGCTAAGAGCCTGCTAACTCTTTCCCAAGCCACTGAGACAGCAAAACATCTTGATCTTGCTCCATATGTTTTTAAGGAACTTGCTTTCTGCCAGGTTAGTATTCTAAAGAGGTTTGCAAACATAGCTGAGCTGGAGGCATGGCAAGGAAAGTGGCTGGAGAGTTTGTCTGGGAGCAGGTGGAGGTAGGAGGAAGTGCACGCTCTGCTTCTTGGCAGAGGTGAGTCACTATATTGTGGAAATGGAAATGACAGGGGACCTGAGAATTGTCAATGGAGAATTTTGACATTTGACCAATTTCTAGTGCGGTCTCACCTTCAGGTATATGAAATATTTGCAAGGTTACATTATGCTTTTGAGGCTTTTTTTTTTCTCCAAAAGATTATTCTGATATTTTAACCACACTGTAAAATTGGTACTATGTTTAAAAAGATCCTATATCCTGTTATCTTCAATTTGCTGCTGTTGTTTTTATCATGATCATGATTAATTCTCATATGGGAACTCTTTATCACAGAACGTTGAAATCTTTAATTTCTATACTCATAAATGGTAAGAACAAAGCTACTGCAATCAAGAACCTTCTACTTCTGGTACCATCAGAAAAAAAAAAAGCAGGATTTCTATCTAGGACTTGTTTACCTGTGCCAGAGCTGTTCCCAATCTTGATTTCTTCTGTAGGTACAAGCAGTGTTAATGAGGTGTTAATGTGGATGTAGGCGATGCAGTCATAGATTTGCCTTTGATCAGTCGGTGTTATTTCCTTTTTTCTTTCCTTCTCTCTCTTTTTTTTTTTTTTTTTTTTTTTGTCCGTCAAAAGTTGTTTGCCTGTTTACCATGAGAGCCTGTTGACTTAACAGAAATTTCTCCAGGAGCTGAAAGAACTTCTGAAAACAATATGCCATAAAACTCCCACTGACTGTAGTGGGGTCAGTATTGTCCCTTTGATTACAGTTGTTTGAAGAATAAAAAAGTATTCCCAAGGGTTTGCCTACATGCAGTTTTAGTACTGTTTTAAATATAGGCTTAAACAGTATATTGAAAGCAGTCTATAGACACTAGGACAATGCATTTTTGTTATTATCAGGATTTTTATGACAGTCTTGCCTGATCTCACAAATTCAGAGGAGCACTAAGTGCCTCCCTATCTGTATAAATATCATAACTTCAATGTTGTTTTTTTTTTTAAATGAAGCCTTAAGGATCTAACTTGTCACAAAGACTGGGTGTATTAGGCTTGACTTTCTCGGCTTATAATTATTAATACACATGAAAAATTAAAACAAGGCATTTAAGGGGGAAAATTCCAGAAAGTAGAAAAACGATGCTTTCATCTTACTGATGTGTACTTCCTTATTCTGTCACCTTTATTATTGCTTTTACTCACTCTTGCTGGCATAAAGCAGCAATGCCTTGTGTTTATCTGTGTCTCATGGAAAAAACAAACAGTCGGGGGGTGTGGTGTGTCTATGTGTGTATGACCTTCATAAAGTGAACACAAAGTGGAATTGAAAAGTTGCTCTCTTCAGTGCTCATCTTTCCTTCCCTGGACTCCCAAGGCATCTTCTTAAGACTCTGATGCCTGGAAAAAACATGTTTTTGAGTGGATGATTGTGTGGGTTTCTACATATGCCACTCTTGGGATGCCGTTTGCTACAGTTGTGCCTTACAAGCTGCCAAGAACAGGCTCCACCATCCCTCGCACTACACAAGCAAGCCAGCAGACAGGTCCCTTCCTTTGCAGGGCAGCTTGCGCTGTGTAAACTGGCCTGGCCACACATGGCAGAAGGCAGACATCAAGCACACAGTGGGAGACAACGGTGTGGTCGCAGTAGCCAGTGTACTGGTGTTGAGCCTTGGGGAGGGCTGGACGTGGGAGGTTTCCTAAGATGAAGAGAAGCTGAAATGGAAAAGGAGAAAAAGTGAAGTGAGAAAGAGAAGCTGCGAAAGATGGAAGCTCAAAAGAAAACCATGCAAGAGGCTGGAGGAAGCAGCCCACCAGCACAAGTTGACAACCCAGTCAAAACTGTATAAAAAGCTTCAGGAGCAGATGGAGGCTTCCAGGGCTGATGGCTCTGTAGCTTTCACTTCTGGATGGGGTCTTGTTCTCACTGCAGTTCTCCCCCACAGGCCACATGTCAGGAAGAGGAATCAGTCTTGAATCATGGGGAAGTGATTTGAATTACCCATATTTGTCTCCCATTCCAAATCCTACTGTAGGTGATACCTGTCTCTCCCTTGTAACTATAGAAAGCCTGGGATAGAATTTCCTTGCCAGACTTAAGTCAACCTTCGGAAGTACTCCTCTGCTTCTTTTCTTCTAATTCACCCAAGAATGAGGTGGGAGGGAAGGAGAGGTGTCTTACTG
Source organism: Chloroceryle amazona (assembly GCA_027560015.1). Taxonomy (NCBI): domain Eukaryota; kingdom Metazoa; phylum Chordata; class Aves; order Coraciiformes; family Cerylidae; genus Chloroceryle; species Chloroceryle amazona. The sequence goes on from JANHFX010019737.1 coordinate 78,590, forward strand.
AATAAGGGTATGTCCAAGGGTTGTGGAGATATAGAACAGCCAGCCCACTGAGTCCAGAGGTTTATACCTTACTTGCCCTCAATGACTACAGTTATGCTTGTTTCTTTTTGTTTAGAAAAACACATAAGCTCCTAAAATAGGATAAGGAAAGTTCAAACATACTAGCAAAGAAGAGGTATAGTGAACTCTGCACCTCTGTGTATAACACGTATTTATAAGCCTGAGCAGGGTGTTTGGGTTTGCTAACTGAGCCTGATCAAGCCTGCCACAGCAAAGGCAGATGTCTCAGTGTAAAATGGGTGGCCCTGAAAGCATTTGCAGTTTGCGGTGAGTGGCTCCAACAACAGCTGCTATAAATTTCCTCATCTTCTATTTCTTCCTTCCCTGCCCCAGGTTTATGTTTTGTTGTTCCAGTTGGGATTTAATGTGCTTTCCAGTTTCCTCTGTTTTTCTTTTTGAGTGTGTTTTGGTTTTCTTTCATATTGGAGTTGCTGTCAACAAAGGGTGCCAGCCTGTTTAACAGCTGCCTGGAGATAAGTGCTCAGTGGATGCAGACGGCAGGTGCAGCATAGATGGCAGTGTCAGAGGCCATCAGAGACATCATTTGGGTATGCAACACTATTTCTCCTCAGACTCCGTGTTCATTTGCCCCTTCAGCTGGGCTGCTGAAAGAGTATCACGGACGATGCTGATTTTTGGAATGGGGACTTAGTGCTTTGGATGTGAAAGCATGCCATATGTTTTTACACCTGAAAGCTTTTCATGGAGATATCTGAGATGTTTCCTTTTATGCGCATACATTGAACTTTCTTTGCCTAGCTTCAAACTTTTTTTTTTTAACACATTTGGTGATTGCTTTCAATATGTGCATATAGAAACTGGAGACATTTGCCTTCCTAGGTTAGGTGAAGATCGAGACTTGACAGATATTTGATTTCAGTTGGCTTGTTATTTCTAGTTCTGGCTTATTGCAACCACAGTGCCTACTGCTGTATCTCTATGATTCAGGCAGACATCCTGAGGGATAACTCTGTCTTCCCTTTTGTTTAAAAATGAAAAAAGGTATGTGCCTAGCCCTGCTGCTTGTGAAGCCAGACACAAATATGTAATGCACACTGTTTGGTGAGATTGAAAGTATGTCACTGTGAGCTCTAGAAAGTTGTCATTTATTCACCCCATCTATCCTTCTCTGAGGTGTCCTTCATGAGCCACAGCATCGGTGTGTAGAGCTGTGCTGGAAAGGCTGCAAAAAAAACGATTGCCATTGCTTGGGTTACACTAGCGAGAAAGGACTGAAGTGAAACTGTGAAGGATAACCAATGTGAATTCAAAGCTTTGCCAATTACAAAGCAAAATTGTGTCTGACACCCCCTACTCCCGATCCCTTATTTATGTCCAGCCACGTAAACTTCACCTGAGCCCCGAGTTTAGAAAGTTTGGGATAGTTTCCTTGAGCCTTATCCAGAGAGGAAATGGCTGGGAGGGTTGCTTTGCATTTACATCTCTATAGCACCAGAGTACTTGGTGTCCCATTGTCCAAGTAGTGCAGAGGGAAAGGACAGATAAGACCATGTGCTGCCGCTGTCACTACAGAAGCTGAATTGAAGGTTCCACTTTAGATCTGCAGCACTGCTCTCTTGACTGACATATTTGGACTGCTGCCCTGACTTTCCTTTAACACACTGCAGGGTTTGACTGCTCTGAAAATAAAGGCTGTTTGTATGGGTAAACGTGGGCTAGATTAAAATCTGCCAGAGTACCAGCAGCAGTGAAACTCTTGTAGCAGGACACTCAGCACAGGTTAGTAGTGCAAGAGTTTACCTCTGGCCTCTGTTGTGTGTTACCTGAGCACCTGTGGGATCTCTGCTAGCAATACCCATGCCTTCTCATATAAAGCCAGCATGGCCAAGTTCTCAAAATCATTGAGGATTCCCACAAATGCATGTCTTTGCCTCACAGGGTGAGAAGACAGTTGGTCTTTAGCTTTTGTACCTCATTCCCGCAGCTCCTAGAAGTGAAAATGAGGCAAAGAGTAATGACAAACATCATGCCCCAAGCCTGGAAAATCTGGAGTTGACAAGGTACAAATATCTTTGAAGCATCATGCTTACTATGTTTCATTTAGTGAATTGATCTAATAGCTTACATTACTGTGAAGCCACTGACTCACTCATTTAGTTTTCCTCCCTCCCTCCAAGTCCCAGAACATAGAGCTTTCTAGGCAAACTACTTCATCTGTTGGAAGGAGACCTTTGTTCATTCCTGCCAAATGAGAGAAAAACAAAATCCTGGCTGAGTAGCAGTAAAAGAGCAATGTTGCTGACTGGAATTTTGTCAGGAGTTCCTTGCCTATTAGGCCCTGTAACTGCTACAGCAGAAAAACAAGTAGCTGAGCCTGTTCAAAAGCCTATGGATTCTTTCTTGCATTAAGTTAATTAGCAAGAAATGAAACAAGCAGCTAATGCATGAAAGAAAAGGATTAGGTACCTTGTGTCTTAGTAGATCAAGGAATTGCAAGGAAAAGGGGTCCTATTTGTCACTGATAAGAAATAAGTGTTTCATCCCTGCTTCAGTTTTGAGCAAAATTCACTGTGTGTTTTACCTGCTGATGGATGGACAAAATTCAGCTGCTGAGGCAAATGTAACAATTAATTCAGAGAAACTTGTGTGACCATTTAGTGCTTGGACACAGTCCTGTCTGAACCACTTGCTTCTGGCTGAGGAGCATCATCTCCCAATGCCCTTCTGCACTCACTCCAATGGGAGGATACAGGGAATAGGAAACTCAAAAATGAACACACTCCCTCCTCCCCAGTACTTAGCAGCACCAGGAAAATAAGGCTGACAGATGGGAGTCAATGTATCATCCAAATGAAATCCCCCCTTCAAGAAAATATGCCAGCTGAAGAGGAGACAGGATTCCTATTGGCTATAGATAGCAAATGTGATTATTTTGGCTCAAAAGTAGCTAGGAAGTGCTTTGCTTTTTTTCTCTTGGGTGCTTGTCATCTTGGGCAGGTAGTCTCTGAGGCTTGGGATGTGCATGAGACTTTCTAGAGAAAGCTCCAGACACCCTTAGTACAATTCTGTTTCCCCTAATTCCTGTTTTCCTTCTGTGTTAGTATATGGGGCTGAATTTTGCTCAGAAAGACAAGCAGTTACTTAATAGGCTCTTGAGCTGTATTTTATATGGACAGGATACATTTTCATCTGGAGCTGCAATAGCAGGTTTTCCATGACTTGCTTACAGATGTCATGTTGTCATGTACAACATGACATAATGGGTACATAATGGGTATTGGGATCCCTCTCCCTTTTATGTGTTTCAATTATGACATTTGGAAATATGACTCAGGAAATCTCTTGCCATCTGGACCTCCAGCAGCCTCAACACCTGCATTGTTGATGCTCCCTCGCTTCTCTCAACAGCAAGCCCATCTCTTCCCCTGCAGCTGTCCCCTTCAGACTCTCTTTTTCATCCTGTCACCAGCTTCTCCAACAGCAACCAGCTTGTGGATCCTGGCCAACCCTTTTTTGTAGCCCATAAATGTGATGAGAATTTTTTTCTACATGGAGTCAAGATTCCATCACTTACCAAGAAGTGAAGAATAATCCTGCAGCATTTGAGGAGGTACAGATTTACCTGGATATCTCACCACCTGCTTTATGGTAACAAGCCATCATTTATCATCAAAATTCACAAGCCAAGTGCTTCTGCAGAATAAGTCTGTGAAACATTGCTGCTTAAATGTAGGTGATGCAAACTTTACTCTTCTAGCTGATAAGAGGTTTGCTAGGGAGTTTACCAGCATGAGTGGTCTTTTCTAAATTAATTGTATACTTTAGAGTAAGTACTGTACTGCTAGAAGACAGAGAATGCAGAATGAACATTGAGTTCTTCCCTCTAGATTTCACAGTTAAGTATCATACACCGAAATTGTGGACAGACTATGGGACTCCTAAATAGTGCCAGTGATTCCCTCTAGCAAGTCAGTTTATGTAAAATCTTGATCTGAGGATAGACCTCTTTAACACAATCAATACAGGTGCAATCAGATAAGAACATTCTACTGTTTTATTAAAGTGCATCTAATTCAAAACTCAATAACTCTCACAAATCCTTAATTAAAGAAGACATCCTGGGAGGTATTTAGGTGAGTGATCTTACAACTCTTTCTCTCTCCTTGTTAGGATGGCATTTTACAAATAGACATGTCTGTTTCCTCTTTACCCTCCCTGCCATAATTCTTTCACTGTACAGTTGTGTTGATTATCATGCATTTATCAAGTCTTTTTTCTCTTAATTTATTTATTGACAGCTTCCGCTTTCCCCATCTCCCAGCATCACTGTGGCCAAGCATATAAATGCAAATATGGCTCCATCACTGGCACACTGGATCCTACGTTCTAGTCCTGGCTTAGATGTGTTACACTATAGGAGGTACAGTGTTAATGCATCCTATCTAACTCAGGGTGGCCTGGGATAATGAAAGAAAACAGTCCATGTGCATCATTATGTGATAGTTTAAGTAGAATGAAAGCCAAAGGCAATGACTGTATTTTTAGAAATTATTTAAATCAAAATGATACATACTGAGTAAGACAAAATAAGCACACAGTAGAGACCTCTGAGAGCACTGCTTACAGTGAGGTAATTATTCTTTCCAGGTGATCGTCAGCATGTTCCTTGATAATGCAAAATAAATTGAGGCTGAATTTTTTTTTTTAGTCATTTAAGTTCATATATATCAGACTGAGGGGATTACATCTTTAGCGTAAGTGCAAATGGCTGCACATGCTTATCTAGACCTGTGGTTCCCTGCATTACACAAAACAGCACCTAGTCTATATAATAAAATAAGAAAAAAATTAAATAGGTTTGTAACTATATACAGAACAGAGAGGCTTGAGCAGCTTCAGTACTTGAACAGCCCCCTTAACATATGTGTCCAGTAACATGTGTGTATAGATTGAGTGTGAAAGGACAGGGAGTCCAGGGAACCCTCCTGAAACTGTTTTGGTGATGCTGCTACAGCTACTGAGGGAAGCAGAAGAAAAGAGTTGATTCTTCTTGCCCAGATAACAAAGCAGCAGTTGCCATCACAAATATTCTGGACTTCCCTCCTATTCACATCAACAGTGTGATTTTCCAGGGCTCTGCTGTAGGCATAGCAAAGCTCATGGCTACTTTGCTGTTTCTGGCTGCCTGCTAACCTAGACAGATGCTTTATTTGCTTGTGATTTATCTCTACAGTCTCCCTTGTTCTCCATATCCAGGAGTGTGCTTGCTGCATGCAGTGAAGATGATGCAGAGATTCCTGAGGCAATGCAATCCCTCTCTGATACAGCATGATGCCTGGCTGTCTCAGCTGGGGTCCTCAGGTGAATGAAGTATTAGCACTGTTCTGTGCAAGACCTCACCACTCTATCATTAGGACTATCTTCTCCAAAAGGCCAAACTGATTTATCAGATTCCACATGATGACTGGAATTAAAGGACTGATGAAAACTTTATTTCTTTGGTTTTGCTTTTTTTGTGAGTTTGTTGGTTGGTTGATGTTTTGTTTGGGATTTGTTGTTTTGTTTTGGTTTTGGTTTGGTTTGGTTTGGTTTGGTTTGGTTTGTTGGTTGGTTTTTACTACTGAGCAGAATCGATTAAACTCAAATACCTCTTTACAATACAATTTCAAAAGAAGATGTGCTGAATAGTGGAATGGTTAAATGTAAAGGTGTGCTAAGTCCCTTGGCCTTTGCCACAAAAGACATTGCTGTCTCAAGCCATTACATAAAAGCAAGGACTTTCACTGCTTCTGCAACACTGCAATCTCTCAGTAGTTACTGTATCATCCTTTTCACTCTCCTTCTGCAAGGGAAAATAATACCCTCGTTTTATTTTGTAATCAGAGGTGATATCCTATCATCTCCGAAAGTTGTTTCTTGCATTTTCTGCTTTGATAGATTCAACCCCCATTATCAGTGGAACAGAAATAAAATGAAAAAATATCTCTGCAGACTTCTACGTGCTGCGCCTGCAGTTCAAAAGCAGCTTCATTTTAGGGAGCTGAGGAAGGGGGAGAAACTGGTGTATGGATGTACACAACACCTTAGTTGAAGAGCTAAAAAGGAAAATACTGTTTGTTAATGCTAATGGGTGAAAGAACACTGAAAGACAGGGAAAAACAGTGCAGATGATGCATTATGTCCACAGTGATATGTAACAGTTCCATATTAATTGAATAAAGCCATGGACTGTGAGCAAGTTTTGTGATTTTGCCAGATGGGTTTGGCTCTGAAGGATTCCCACACCCGGTGGAAAATAAGGATACAAGAGATCTAATTAAAAATGAGAGCTTGAGATGCACAACAAGACTTTAAATTCTTCTTGTATTTAATGGAATTTGCTGTGGTACTAAAATAGTATTCCCCCCTGTCATTCTGACGTGAAAAACATAAGTGAATATTTGATTTTACTGTGGAACAAATTATGGTAATAATGAGTCTTTGAGAGAAAAAAAAGTGCTCAAACTGGTACAGTCTCATTTAAAATGTGCATGTTAAAAATAGAGCAGATACACAAAATGTTGTTTGCTGCTTCATCAACAGACTGGTTTATTATGAGATGCATGTCGTTTCAGTGTAGTGCTTGACATTTAACATTTGGCTGTCTCAACTCCACTCTTACTGTAAACTTAATTCTTCTCTATAATCTGGACATTAGGAATGTATGAACAGTGAGGTTTCAGCTCCTACTCAGCAATTCAAAACTTCAAGATCAGATGTCAGTGGGCTGAAAATCCTCCCTATGTTTGCAACTGATTCTCAGAATAAACCTTTATGACATGAATGACTGATCATGTCCAGCCAAACAATGTGCAAATATTTGTGATGGATTTGTTAAACTTATTTATATTAATTTGCACTTAATTTCATAATGATGGTTGAAATTCAAGCAAGAAAGATATCTCAGAGATGGATGGACCTAGAAGGAATTTTTTATTTTTTATTTTTTTAATAATGAGGTTAGCAATGCAGCCATTGCTGTAGTGGGTGCTGTTACCATACAGATGCCTTCTGCTACTTTTTGTTTTTAATCTTGCACTGATTTTATAAAACTTGTCTAGAAAACACCTGCAGCTTGCTAGTTAAGGATGAGACAAAGAATCATTAGCTTCCAAAATCCAACTCTGGCAAGGAAACTCTCCATGACTTTGACCAAATGTCCTTCAACTTCACTTTCATTTCTTCTTTGGTAAAACAGAAATAACACTGGGCTTGCTGCATTTATTAACAGGGGTGATTCAATGAAGATAGGAGGCACTTTGGTTCGCAGAGAGATCAATAGAAAGATTTTCAGTCATTCCAGTAAGCTGGGTCACATTGTCAGTGTGGGAAGGTGTAAAATAAGGTCCCTTGCCCAAAGAAACCCATTGGATAACTTGGGAGATTCTCTGGGAAGACAGAGATGGTTATCCTGTCACATCTCCTAAGCAATGATGACTTTTCAGCTTTCATGGGAAGAGGCTGTAGGAGGACTGTGCTGAACTGATACGTTCCTGCCTTGGCACTCTCTTTTCAGCAGGCATTGCTCACTTTCCAGAATATCCTGGCCTTTTATATGTCTGCAATTATGACTTGAGGGAGTTATGCATGGCAGGAGTGGGGAAAGAGCTAGTTTTTGCCATCATAAACTCCTCTTCAACATAATGGCCTACTATGATGGCCTTTTTCAGAGAACACCTTCAGAAAACTCCAGGGTGAACCCAGCTCAGCATTACAAATTTGTGTGTGCATCTTCAACATTAACACCATTTGTCTTTTTCTCATTATAAATGAAGATTCCCTGAAGGTCATAGCTCAAAAAAAAAACCCAAACCAAACAAGAAATCACTGAGTTTTTCATCAACAGGAGAGGATGATTTTGCTTTTCCATCTTTAAAAGTATGTGTGTGTCTCCTATGGCTTGCATCAGGTTGTCAAACAGAAATGTAGATTTTACAGCAGAGATACAATTTTCCTGAATATGTTATTAAGGTAAATTTTGTTCTATTTTGTGAGCTAGTGATTATTCTCAATGTCAGTGAGTTAATGACAAATGAATGTGTATGATGAATGTCAAATCAATGATCTTTTTGTTATAACTGGTCTGGCTTAGTTTTAGAAAAGCATCTAAAAAATAAAAATCAAGCAGGATATATAAGTATACATTCTTTTCTTAGGGATGCATCATATAAACATTTTGCATTCTATTGAGTGATTAAAGGAAAAAGGGTTGGGCCTGAGAAGATGTGAAATGGATTTTTGTCGCTGAGTAAGCCTATTACAATCACTGTGTTTCACACAGCCTACAGCATGATGTTTAAACAGTTTGTTTGGAAGCATAGGTCACTGTGGGGCAGGTTTACCCACATATAAAGCACACAAATATAGGGTACAGAAAGCAATAAATGTGAACTGTCAGGAGATCTTATGAAGAATTTGCACAAGATCTTACACTTAAGTAGGACAGAGAAAGGAAATATCTCACAGTTAAAGATTCCACTATATTCACAGTTAGCCTCTATCCCAGCCAAAAATGTAGGACACATTTAATATAATCTAACTGTATAATGTAATCAGACAGTCTGAGAGATATCTTATGCTACTTGGATAGTCAACAATCGAGAGTGGTCAAGGACAGTCAAATTGTTTTATTGCATGTAACTTGGCAAAGGCTAAGGAAAAACGTGTATGAATTTAATTGAATGTATTTATTACTTACCCAATAGGTGATTTTTAAAATGTACTTCCTTACCTTCATGTCAAATACAAAGTGAAATGGATGGCTTTAAAAAATCATTAGTTGGAGAGAGAGAAAGAGAAAGAACAGCATTCCTCTGATGTCAGCCTGCAAACTGGTCTAAAGAGGACCTGAAGGCCACCAGAGAAACTCCTAGAAGACTTAGGAGAGCTGTAAAGGGTAACACTACAGGACACAAGTCAATCCATGTACAACAGCTCTGAGATTAAAGGACAGGCTCATGGAAGACTTAGTAACCACACAACTGGGGAACAGACTCCTGCCCTGCAAGACTGTGTGCTGTTTAATGGGGCCTCAAGATTAAACTGGCTTAGATAACCATGATGTAGAGATACTCTAGATATCCTGCCCACCTCATTTAATCTTTCCTTAATGAGAGAAGTCCACAGGAATGACTTAGGAAAACAAGGGATTTGCATGATTCATGTATGAGAATGAGAATGAAAGGTTGATTTAGGAGGGGAATAACACAGTTGGAGAAATGCATTCCCACTCTATGGAATGGATTTTATTTTTTTTTTTTTAATTTTTTCAAAATCATTATCAAAATTAGATTATCAAAAAAGATACAAGAATTATTTTTTTTTCCTTCGATTATAAAGGTCAGGCTACACTGTATCAGGATACACTTAGTAAAGTGAAACATCAACAAGAGACAATATTTATGACAATTCTGATAGCATAATAGAAATGGGAATAATGTTGAAATTGGATACAATGTAGAAATAACTATATATTGGCCAATATCCTGCACTTTTATCTTATTTGTAAATGTTCTAGTTCATGTACGTCAGGTAGCCATGCTGGGAGTGGACAGAATGATGTTTTTGACAACCCACAGCAATGTCTAAAGGTTAAAGATTATTGTGTTGATTTGAGAAGGTAAGGAGCATAAATGGCTAGATCACAGCCACTTCAAGTATGATTTAAACAGAAGGTTGTAGCTGGTATGGTACAATTCATGCATTAGTGCCACAGTTTCTGTTGACTGTGAACAACCAAAACTTGATTTTCATTTCCATTGCAAAAAGCCACACATCTGGTGCCCAACAGACAGGATTTGCCATTGACTTAGTATTGGTTGAAAAGGCAGAACTCCACCAGCTGGAACACAACCTGCAGAAACAACCTGGCCTTTCCAAAGACAGTCTGATTACACTAACTCCAACCCTGTGCATCTGGTAAAACATGACAAGATCATGTTGAAGAGCAGAAAGGCTTTAATGGGGGATTTTGTGGAAGTGACCCTGACTTGAGAATGTACACAGATATGTGAGGTAGGTTGGGTGACTTCTGTCAGGATATTTGCTCTGAAGGCATGTTGGAGATATTTCTTTAGCTGGGAACAAAAAGGAATATCAGGAGCATTGAAGAGCAATTTTCTCACTGCACTGTGACTATTTCAGTCTTCTTTATGATAAGTTGGAGAGCTTTGGGGTACTATTTACTAGGTCTACTTGTTTTACTGTCCTGTTCAATTCAAAGCATGCAGTGACTCACCCAGACTGCACCCTGAATCCAGCTGTGTTCCAGAAGAGCTTTATTCCTTCAAGCACATAGCTTGACTTTTTGGCACCCCTATCTGAAAGTACTCCATAATTTTCCTACTAAAAATACAGACCTTGTTCTTGAAAACAGTGTTTCACAAGCACCCTTGGGTGATTGTTACAGTTTCTTCATGAACATCACTTTCTGAGCATAAACCATCTACCCAGACTGTGCTGGTCCTCTTCTAATGGTGGAAGAACAACCAACAGGCAGCTGGTGAAAGAGCTACTGTGAGGTGAGCATAGGAGCTCCTTACTTAGCATCTTCTTTGTGATGATTAAACATGCAAGTGTGTCAATCATCTTCTCTGTAAAGGTCTGAAAAGGCTGTCAGAGTTCAGTATTTTTAGCTCTTTAGCAGATTACCTTTTTTAAAAAATTATTTTTAGAGGTAACAATAGTTCTTAGGTTAAGAAGGAACAAAAGCCTCATTAGTTTTAGAATTTCAAACGAACTCAGTAAGGCATTGAGGAGATTGTTTTCCATATGAACCTGAGAAGTTGCTTAAAGGATGTGAAAAACAAGCAAATGCCTCCTGCTTAAGTATGTCTGTGCTAATGATATACAAATACAAGCAGCTTTGGCCTTCTGTGAAGCAGCTTTGGACTGTGGTCTACCCCAGGCTGCACAGCAACAGCCTCTCTCTCTGGGGGTAGAAGGGATTTCAAATACCACAGAGTTTAGAGATGGAGGATTAGAAGATCCAACGGTTCCAGATGAATCCTCTGCTCATGGAGAGGCCTGTTTAAAGTGTCACAACTGCAAGGCCTTACTCTGCCTGAGTAGACCACCACTTACAAAGGGTTCATGTCTCTTGGACAGAAACCTTACAGACCTCTCCAATTCATGACCTTCACGGCCAGTGTAACTACAGGCAATAGCAAGGTCTCAAGTGGTTTCACAAACACCATTCACAAACCAAAAAACATAACTGTATTTCCAGTATGTTTAAAATCAAAACTCAATAGGAACTTTTTGTTGTTAATTTCTTCTTTATTCCCCAGTTGAGGCCTTGTTAAGGGGATGCCATCTCCTATCTCTCTAACAGTCCTTCAGCTTTGTTTTTTTTCTAGTTATCTCAGCTAGACTTTTTTTGTGTTTTTTTGGTTCTTTGGGGGGTTGTTGGGGATGTTGCTTACTGATATGAGTTTTTTCCAAGATATGATAAAATTCAACCACTTTCTAGCAAATTCTTTGTATCAGGAAACTGGATCTTCATGATGATGTTTGGGAATTAGGGATCATTTTTTCTTTCAAGTAAAAGCCTTTCTGTTGAAGATATACCTAAGCTCATTATTGATGCATGATTGTTCATCCAGCAGATCCTGAATGTACTGGTGAACCAAGTGGCTGCTCCAAGTATGAGAACTTGGGACACAGAGGACTGGGAACCTTAGAGTCTACTCAGGAGCATTGCATCCCACATAGCATTTTGCCCTATTTCATCCTCCCTCTCCTGTCAAGGAAATGATTTTTTGCACAAGCTCCATCTGCTAGCTTTTCATCACTGATTTACTGCTGAGATTTTTTCTTCCTTTTTGTAAATGTGCAAAAGAGAAGGAAAGGAAGGATGAAAAATTATATTGGAATTATACTGAGCACATTTCTTTTGAAACTCTAGTCTATAAAAATGAGTACATATAATTTTAGAATTATAAATATGTGAAATAAATTCATTAGTTAAGAAGTTAGGTTTTCAAGACTGCTAATTACTAACCAAATGCATTTTACAGTGTTTTAATGAGAACTTTTTTCATATCATATTAATATCCATTAGCTATATTCATACTAGTAATGCTAATAATTTGCAAAGCCATTAGTTAGCTACAAAGTCAATAATGAATGATACTGATTCCAAACTTCCACTACACAAAAAGTTTCATACTTTTGTTTATGTAGAGTGGGAAGTTAACCTGAATTTTCATCTGTCTATTATGAATGAAGATGTTCACATGGGTCATGCAGATGAATGTGGGGTCAGTTATTGAGGGCCTATGAACTAAAACAGGCATGCTGCTCCATCTCTGTTTTCTAGAAAGCAAAAGCTGGCTTCAAAGACAATTACACTGTCTCCTGAGGAGGGTTCTGAACCTTTCTATTCATGGACTCTGTCTCAGCTGCCCTGTAGACTCCTTCATTAGTATTTTATCATTAAGAAGTTTCAGCAACACTTCTTAGGCAAGATGTTTTTAAGGATAACTCTGTAATACTTGATATGTTATCTGAATGGATATTCAGATGGATTGTCCCGTCATTCCTCCTTTGAAAACATCCACTGTTATTTTGCCAAATATGTCTACAAGCTGTAATCACTGTTTGGGTGGTGCACTGAACCAGGAATAGTTATCTGGAGAAATTCTAGTTGAAATTGCAATTGCATTTGCAGCCACATTTTAGTGCTCCAATAAGGAAAACTTTTATAAGCTTACTTGCAAGTAAAATACTTTATTATACTCATATCAGGAACATTTTATGCTACTAGTAAAATGTGTGCATTGTTTTAGACACTGTTGCTGAGTTGTAAACTAACCATATATCTTGTAAATCAACAGAGAGAAGAAGCCTCAGTGGTGGTCTCAGATAGTAACCATACAGAATTTGATAACACTATGTTCATGTTTAATTTTTAATTTATTTAACCACAATATCTATTCATAGAATCATAGAATGGTTTGGGTTGCAAGAGACCTTAATGATCATCTAGTTCCAACCCCTCTGCCATGGGCAGAAGCATGACCAGCAGGTCAAGGAAGGTCATTTTGTTGTTCTAGTCCACTCTCATGAGACCTCACCTAAGGTACTGTATTCAGCTCTGAGGCCCTCAACATAAGGACATGGATCTGTTGGAGTGAGTTCTGAGGAGAGCCACAAAGATGATCAGAGGCCTGGAGCAGGCCTGCTATGAAGACAGATTGTAAGGAGGTAGTAATCTTTGAATATCAACCAGCTTTCTTAGGCGCCTCTTTCCTCTAGCACTTTATTCCATGGTACTCTACCAAGCAGATAATCAAAAAGTCCAAGTTCTACTCTCCTGAAGTCCAGGAGAGTTTGTTGGTGAGAACAAGGTCCAGCATAGAACCTCTTCTTGTTGGCTCTTCTATCACTTGGAGAGGGAAGTTATCAACATATTCAAGGAACCTCCTGGATTCCTTATGCCCTGCTGTGTTGTCCCTCCAGCAGATACCAGTGTGGTTGAAGTCCCCCATGAAGACCAGGGCTTGTAAACATTAAGTTGCTCCTACCTGTCTACAGAGGGCCTCATCCATTTGCTCTTCCTGTTTGGGTTGCTCATAGCAGACCCCCACTATAACATCACCTGCCCCTGCCCTCCCTTTGATTCTGACCCATAAGCTCTCAGTCAGCTCCTCATCCATCTCCAGGCAGAGCTCCATACACTCCAGGTAGTCAGTGACATAAAGGGAAACACCCCCTCCTCATTCTCCCTGCATGTCTGTCTTAAAGATCCTGTATCCTTCCATTTTAACACTCTAGTCATAGAATCCATCACATCACATCTTCATGATGCCAATAAGATCATAGCTCTGCAGGCATATGCACGTTTCTAACTCCTCCTGTTCATTCCCCATGTTACAGGTGTTTGCCTAGAAGCTTTTAAGCTGGGCCCCTTATGAAGCTGACTTACTGGCTGGAGTGCTTGGAATTACTTTGTGCTACTCTTCAGGTGCTCTCCTGCTGGCCTGTGTTCCCTCTCCAGGCTGTGGGCAACTATTGCTGGCACTGGCATCAAACTGGAAGGACTGGGATGGATTGAGGTTCCTTTCCTCCAGCAACTTTGCTTTAAAGCCCCCTTCAGCAGCTTGGCAAGCCTATGACAGAAGATGCTTTTCCCTTTCTCTAACAGATGGACTATTCTAACTTCAGGTCTACAAAATGCAAATATTGAAAACTTCTTTAATATAGAATATATACATTTGACTTCCTGCTTAGTACTTTCCATCTGCTTTATCTTCCTTCACAGGTTGTTAACTTTTGAGAATAAGCCGGTCTTGGCTCTAAAAACAAATTCTTATTCCATGTGTTCATGAAATGAATCGAGCTCATCGTGGTGCTGATTGACTGTAATTAGATGTAAGATTGATGCATCCAGAAGAAAGAGTTCCATGTATCTCATCTGTCTCTGGTACTACCTCTTTAATCTTTACCAGATTGGATTTTTCCTAACAAACAAATATGCACCTATTGAGCAGGTGAGATTATTCTTCCAGTGAAACATCCAGATGGGATGAGCAGAGAGAATGTGAACAGGACTGATTAAACTCAACTCAGTGTAAGCACCAGCAGAAACAGGTTTGGGGCAAAACTCCTGTGACTTTCACCTACAGCCAACAAGAAAATGGAGTGGAAAATAACAGCCCATGATGCTGTAATCCTCTTCCCATGATCCTGGTACTCCTTCTCTTTGCTTCCCTTCAGGTTGTGATGTGAGGACTGACCGATGGTGGGAGGGATTTGGGCCCAGGAGGGCCCTTAAGGAAGATAAAAACATGCAGGACGATTAGGGAGTTGAAGCCTACTACAGCTCTGTGGGGTCTCAAGGCATGAACCCTTGCCAAGGTGAACTAAATTAGAAGTAACTCCATTAGATCAGGCAGATTAAAACCTGTGTGAAGAAGACCAGAAGTAGGCCCCATGTGAGAAAACACAAAGCACTTTAGATAATTGTGTGGAGAGCAGGGAGCAGAAAAAAGTAATATCCTACCTGACAAAAATCTTGATAATCTGGAAGACTAGGTGAAAGCTGGAATGTAAACATCCTGTCTTGATAAAGAAGAAGTCAGACAGTCTCTTGACATTTATGAAAGACTTGATCTTCTAATGAAATTAAATACTAAAAAAACCCTAACATATCTGAACAGTGTTTGTGTGGACTCCCTGGGGAAGGAAGAGGACTCATAGAAGCAATCCTCTCTGTGCCACCAGGAGAGAGCAACTGCAGGCTTGGGAAGCCAGACTGGGGAAATCTGCTAGAAAGACAATAACGACCTATTTTGTGCTGTGATGTCAGTGACCTGACTCGGAGGGAAGAATTAGTTCCCAAAAAATGCTCCTACAGAAAAAGGAGCATGGGTATCAATGTCCTACAGATCAAGGGAATACTTTTGAAACAGAAGGAAAGTGTCCTGGGGTTTGGATTCTAAAAACAAATCTTATTTGGAAAAAAAAGACCCTCAAGCTGGTCTTAATCCATGGTACTATCATTTGGTGACCAATCGTAAACTGTTTAGGCCTATATCCCATGTTTACAAGTACCAGAATCAAATGCCAATAGTACTCAGTAGTGCATAATTAAATTATTACTCCCCATTGAAATAATTTGGAAAACTTTCATTGACTTAAATAGTGGTAGATTAAGCTTTACTTAATGTCACTTAATGTTGTGAGAATCTAAAAAGCAAAATTTTTCCAGATTTTGCTAACAGTCTTCTGTCTTTATTGTGAATCAAACCAAAACCTTAAACTAAAGCAAACAAACAAACAACATTACTGTGAATGAAATAAGGATAAGGATTCGCATTGTGTATCCTGAATAATCTTCCAGAAGATTTGCAAAACTGAGTCATGTGGGGGACTACAGTGATAATAAAATTTGTGTAAATACCATGTAGCAAAAATATTCTTCAGTTAGTCTGCTCTTTTTGGCACAATCCTTTTGGCAGAAACTTATAAATTTATTTTGTTGTTGTAGCTCAGGAGCTCCTGGTGAGTAATTCCTATTCTGCAGATGGTATATGATGTAGCACTATTGTTTATCAGGAAGTGTTTTGCTGTAGTCTAATGGCAGGAACTCTGAGAAGCCAGTTTCCAGTGGCAGTTTTCAAATAAATCCAGTTGCTTTGTAGGTATATCCCTCACTATTAATTTACAGTTTAAAACCAAAAAGAAACAGGAATGCCTGACTGGAGAGGAAGGTCTTTTCTTCCAAACCTCATCTACACCAAGCAGGCCAAGGTTACAGGATTTTTTGAAGCTGGTTGTGAACTACATATTTTAATTTAATTTTATTTTATTTTATTTTATTTTTTGACAAAACATGTATCATTTACTCTTAATATAAAATTAAAACATACAAAAACAAGTGCACTAGAACAGACTACCCTTATGTAGACATAGCAAATATATTCAGACCATTAAAAAACACAACTAGAGCTGTGTGGAATGGAAGGTGACCTGAGTTTCCCTCTGTGGTTTAGGGGATTATTCTGGTGCTCACTATGTAGATGTTTATCAATAACTGCTATTCCTATACCTCAATGGCTTTGTCATAGCAGTGACCCCTTATCCTTGCTGCAGTTCCCTTGGGACCAGAAGGAAATTCCCTACTTCGTACTAGGAAAGATAAAGGGTCCATTTCCTCAGAGAAGCAACAGCTAGGGGAAACACACAGTTAACAGAAGTCACTACTGCTCAGCTTTTTCTGCTGCCGTGTGAAAGGACTAGGTTTTCCACTCTTACCAGTTGAACTATTTTGATAACACTACATCCTTCAGTCCTGTCTTTGAGTTGTCAACATTTTTCTTTGGCTTTAGTAGTGACATAATGGGCTAAGTAGGGCTCAAGCAGATACTGCATTTCTACAAGGGCACCATAATAGGACTGCAACTGCTGTGATCACTCACCAGCATGACAGACCTGGACTGCCCTTCTCTGGCTATATGCTATCTCTCCTGTCCCCTGCTGCCCTAATAATCCCCGCTCCCCTTCCCTTGGACAAGAGCTGCTTCTGTCTCAGCTAGTCCTTAGTCTCCTTTTGCCTTCTGCCCATATCTGTCATGGTCCAAGAATTCTTTCTATACCACTATAGTGTGTGAATATGATTATGCTTTTCTGACACTTCTCATAAACTAGTATCAGCCATATGTTGCTTCTCAGTGTTTTTTTATTACATCTGAGAATCTGAAAACAAGTGTGCAGTTAAAATGTTTTCACTTTGTGTGTTTTGCTTTCTGAGATATTTTATCCATGCTTTTATTCCTATTACATTTCCACAGTTTTCTGTCAGGTCTTTTTTCTTTTTCAGTGAGTGTGGGAATTTTACCTATCAGGTTGCACTGGGAAGAAAACCTATCTTTTCAAATATTTATGGGAATAAAATAATAATGCTATTATCTACACTCTTGATTACCAGGATTATCTCATTGTATATATACAGATCCTCCAGATAGGCAGATTATGTGATCAGAAGGTTCTTAGTGGGCCCCAGGCTCAGAGCACACGTTAAGAGGATCAAGCCTGCTTTAATTCATGTGCTGCTTCGCTAATGCTCCTGATCTTTCTCAGGAGAATTTCTGAAATATGTTATTGATTTGGGGCCCAGTGCAGTTCCCATTTAGGTGGATGGATAGCCATTGGCTCTGATGGATAATAAACTGGGTCTGTCTTGAAGCAACAAGGTGTAAAGAAACATGTATTTCACTCCTCTGGGGCTAGAAGCATCTCAGTCTTTCACATATATTGATGGACCTTGAGTATCTCTTGTTTTTTAAACATTGTTAACAAATAACTCTAATCTATTGAGCATGCATCTTTCTAGCTATACACAAATCTGAGGTGTTTAAGGGAGCATAGGACCATGTGTCCCTTAGAGAACAGAAAGAAAGTGGAACAAAGGATTTGGTTGACTGAACAGTTTTCAGGCAGGCAATGGGACTTACTTATAAAGTGTGTTTCCCAAAAACTGACATCTCTTCATGGCTTAGCTAGCTTGTAGCAGTTTGAGCAGTGACTAGAGAAAACCACCCTTCAAGTATGCTTTGGCTATCAGCATTTTTTTTAAGAGACATGATTACTTTTTGACTAGAATATGTGCTCTGAATCCCTCAAGCATTTTGAGAAACATCCTTTATAGAGTGAGAAAACACAGTAATGCAGAGATGAAAGACTCCTTTAGAATTAATGATGGGGATATAACTAAAGTGACATCCATGCTGAAATGCCACTATCTTAATATTTTCTTTTCCACTTACAGTGCTTCTGAATATGCTTGTGGCTCTCACTCTTTGTCATGTCTATTGGCAAATAACAGAGCTAGAAGATTCCAAGAAACATGGAGTTGAGCAGTGGAGAGTGTTATGGGGTAGGAATGAGTTTTTGACATTGGGTCTGAGAAAAACAAGGGTAGAATTGGAAAGGTCTTTTTACTTAAGAATATAAAAGAATATTAAAATTGTGGGTGATAAAAGAGAATTAGAGAAGAACAGGTGAATAGATAAGATTATATAATAATAGATTGTATTTGAAAGAGAAATGGAGGTGGATGCAATAATTGAGGAAAGGAGGTCCTGAGGATGGGGGAAAAAATTGCTGCACCTCATAAACAGAGGTAGACTTCTTGAGTTTAAAATTCAAGGATAAGAAATCATTGAAAAAGGCGTCTAGAAAATTGTGGCAGCTAAGAAGAAATGGAAGTAGGGTGAATTTAGAAACAGTGTTTTGAAAAGTTATGGCTCTGGTGATTTCATTGCGTAATATTCTTTTACTCACTCCTTTTGTTTCACAGGGACAAGCATAATCTACCATTTATTTATCATTAAAATTGTAACTATCTTATGTGTGACAGGAAAATCAGAGCTGGTCATGTTTGTCTCTAGAGTCCACCACAGATATAAGGTCCTATGAGAAATCTTCCACTTGTCAGGCTTCTAATATTATACTCTGACAACATTATGCCATGGCAGTCTAATCCTCTCAACCCAGCAACTGGCCCAGCTGCAATGCCAAGCTGCTCAGTTTAATTTGGTCTTCCCTGAACACAGGCTTTCAGCATAGGAACAGTGCTACGAAGAGGTGCACTTTGTGACTATATCTGCAGAGCAAAACCACAGCTTTCTATAATAATTGGAAGTGTATTGGTGGTCTCCTTAATATCCTGTCCAAAAGAAAAAGAACATATCTTCCAAAAATATTGTCTTGGAGGCAGGCAGCAGTGTGCTTTCCCAAAGGCAAAGCTGAAAAGCAAAAAAGAATACTGTTGAGTAAGACCCTTCTTTTTATTTTTAATTTAAGGCAGGCCGCCTTGGTTAAGCTCGGGTTGTGTGGTTTTCAGATACAAATCCTCCAGGCTACTTTAGGTGAACTTGATATCATCTTTGACTCAGACTAGTCTCTTAAAATGCAGCAGGACCAAAAAAGGACTTGTGATTAAGGAGACTGAACATCCTTGGTGTCCTGGAAGTGTGCCAGCGTATGAGATGATATTTCAGTCCTTTGCATTCCTAAGAATGTCCTTTTGTCCCATGAAAGGCTGACATCTTCTTGTGTCATAATGAAATGATGAGCCAGGGAGGGAGGTGTTTGTCTAATGAATCAGTCTAGAGACCAGCTAGCAGGCTCCTGGTAGGCTAATTGACTGTTGCTTTTCTGGGCTCTGAAATGAAGGGGTGTCAGGCTCTGATGTTAATTCCTGTCCTCTGGCTGCCCCCTGTTGACTGATCCACCAAATCTGTGATGGACCTAGCATCCCTTTTGTCTTACAGTATTTGCAAGGGCTGGACACAAAGGAAAAAGATGTTCAAGGAAAGTCACCGCTAAATGACAAAATCATGTTTGTGTCTCTCTTAATGTGACACAGAGTGTTGGTGATATTTTATCTTGCTAGAGTTTGTGTGGTTTAAGTTTAAAAGAGTGATGACCACACAGTTAAACTTCTGGGATGCTGTTCTGGAAGCTGGCAGCCACTTTCATTTCTAGTGAGACTTACTCTCATTTCTGGTTCATATTTTCTTTCAGTGACTTTCTTGAACACAAAACCTCCTGTGACAAAATTATTGCTAATTTTATAAGCATAAAATGGCTACATCTGCTAAAAACCACCCTTGTATGAAGCAACTCCATCCAAAATTCCAGATAGGTAAACTATTCTCAGTTTAAGTTAAGCAGATGAAGTATCAATGCCAAAAGTTCTGTCCTCTGTTATTCAAGTATAAATTGCACAGCAGCAGATGGAAACTCCAGCTAGCTTACTGATGGCAGAATTAAGGCATTTCTTCTGTGTAGCAGCTGGGAAAGATATGCCATTTTTCTGCTACAGTTGCTTATCTCACCATAGATCCTTCTTTAGAAGGACATAAGAACTCTTCTCCTAGACTAGAGGGCCATCTAGCTCAATATACTAGGCTGTCAGGGATACCAGCAGGTGCTTAGGAAAAGTATATAAGCAGAGGGCACATACAGCATGATCTTTCCTTTGGCGCATCCTCTTACCACCCAGAAGCCACCATTTTTGAGATTTATTATGCAGAGGTTGCATATGGACTGTCACATTCATAGCCATTGAGGGACTAACTCATTGTCCACAAGTTGCTGTGTTACTAAATGGATAGTCACATGTAGCCCTGCTAACTAAATGAAGTTCATGCAGCTGTAGATGCTTGACTCTACTTTTTTTTGACTAATGTATCATAAGCAATGCAGTGAACTAATCTTCCATTCTGGAGTCATTTCCAGTTCTATTTTCACAGCTAGGATCCTCATGTGCTCCTCTTCTTCACCATGGTGTGTGGGCAATTCACATCCATAAAATGCCAGCTGGCCTACCTCACAAGGCAGCTGCATGCAGCTGTCATTTCAAGAGATGCCAAGTGGTCAATCAATTGACAGGCTGCCCAGAATTGTTGTTAGCTATGAGCAGAAATTTTATTCCTCAAGTCTATTAAGTGGGGAAATACATGGAATGATTGCCCTTTTTTGGCCCTTCAAGCATGCAGAATGAGCAGGAAGAGCCCTCTTCATACCTCCATGCTTCAGAATTACAGATGTCAAGGTAGCTGTAGTAACTTTGAAGTCAAACCTACCAGCATTATTTCGTGTGCCCACATTACAAGGTCTGGAAGGTAGAACTGTTTTTCAAGCTCAGTGAGATTCCTGGGGACACCAGCAATGCAAGTGGCTTCCAAATCAAGGTGATCATGAAGTAAAATGAATCCAAAAGCAAGAAGTCCAAAGACAAAGTGACAATGAGTGTGAGAGGTGCAGGGGTGTAAGAAGGGGAGTGATGCTACACAGGGAGAAGAGCTAAGCAAGAACTTCCAACAACTCAAGCTGTCAGAAAGAGCATGTCCTCTACCAGATGTATAGGCCAAGAGGAATAGGATAAACAATAGTGCTATGATATTTTTATCTCATGGGAAGCACAGCCCTGCTTTCTAGGAATTCTAGAAGTCCCCTTTGTGGCTGTGCCCATGCATTCTTTACTTCACCCCAAGACAGCTGAAGGCCAGATAATCTGATCTACCTATTGAAAGTGATGTGATGACTTTTCATCAACTATTGATTGCAAAAGACAAAGATAATGGTGTGAGGCAGAATTACTCTTTTGAGACAGAGAATGAATAGAAATAGGATTTCAAGCCTCTGTCCAGAAAAAGTAATGGAAGAAATCATGCATGCTAGCTATGAGCATGGTTTCTTTCTGTCCAACATGTTCCAGTTTGCTGCATTCGCAGATGGTGTATCAGGGGAGCTCCAATGGCCAGTTACAGCAATTCCTGCACTAATGTGAACAGAGAATTTGATTTCATGGTTTGAAATAAAACGATGTCAATATAATTATACAAGCTTATTAATTTATTTGTTATGTGTTGGTAACCCTTCATAGTCTATAGCATCAGTTACAAGAAGGGCCAGTGGGATTAAAGCTTGAATTTAACACAGTCAGATTCTTATGTGGAAACTGGAAGAAACAAAGCACTAAATTGCATGTTTTATGATGATATCTTATTAAGGAAGAATTAATGCCCACCTTTGAAAGCACCACATTCCTTCTGAATGGGAAAAGTATAAAAAGAGCAACTTCATGAAGGTTTAAACTGAAAGATATATCCACTGGTTATGCCCATCTATCCAGTCCTGGAAACATGGATATATCTTGAAAGTTACCATTTCAGGATACCTGTTTGTAGCCAATATAATATGGACTTTTCCATCTGCACAGGGAATTTCTAGAGTGTTGCTAGCAACATTACTGGCAGATTTTGTAAAGTCAAGGAACTGCATAAAGCACAGCAGCCCACATTGCTCCTGATGACATCTGATGCACTGTGAGGTTTCAGTATAGACCGGTATTAAGGTTCTTCTTCTACATCATGAAAAGGAGGTTGTTAGATCAGACCTCTTCCCAATGCATTCGCCTGTTGTCTATGAGGTGTATGCATTGGGTGAATGAGTATGGTCTAAACATACTTCACTGTATTTGGAGGCTTAAAAAAACAAAGAGGCTGTACAACCAACTTCAAACAGAATGGAGCTGAAGGGAATTAGGAATTTCGTCTATCCAATTGGATGCTGACAAATGCATGTTGAGTCTTTTTTGACACTCATGGAAATATTATTTCTGTGTGCCAGAGTGGAGAAGCCACTTAATCAATGCACAGATGTTACATTGTGCTTTTCTGGCATGCAAAAGGTGATGCTGGCTTTATCAGTTAAAGCTGGAGTTAGTTAGGACCTTCACAGAGAGCACCTCACAAGAGGAAAAATATTGACCATTGTGGACTTGATTTGATCCCAAGATACAGAAGCAATGGAACTGTATGCTGACCCAAATTCCTCAAACTACCTTTTATAGGCTTTTCTCTTTCATGACGATACCTTGTGTTTCTTTCTTGAAAACTGTCTTGATAAGTGTGGTTCAAAATCAAGGGAAAAAACTGTACAGCAAAGATAAAAATGAAACCTCATTCATTTTTCTCCTTAGTGTTTTCTCTACTGAGTTCATGTGAGTTCATGAGGAGGATACATATGATGGCTATATCAGTGTTAATGGTGGAGTCCATGAGTATAGCTTCATCTCCAGAGGCACTTTTTTATGTCTGAGTGACAATCTGGTGGCCTCCATAACACAGTCCTCATCAGCTTAGTATTAGATAACATGGCTAAGTATCTTTCCTCAGAAGTGGGAGCTATGAGGTTAAACTCTTTTAGGTGAAGAGGATGTCAACCTGGTTCCCATTTCCTGGGTAACTATCCAGAAGTGATGGGAAGGGAGTATGCCTGAGGTGGGACAATGTTTCAATTCCTTTTCCAGAGTTTGTACTAGATTCTTTTGTTGAGGTACATATAGCCAATAGGAGATGGCAATTTTCAAACTACAGTGCAAGCTAGCTTATTTATAGATTTTTTTTCCTGACATATGCTGTAATTAAGCAAGATTATTTATAGATTTTTTCCTGACATATGCTGTAATTAAGAAAAACTTAGATAATGGTGATGTCTCTAGCCTTTTGATGGAGAAAAGCCATTCTGTTAAATGACTGTTCCATTTTATTTTTTAGAGGATTTGGACTATCACACATGGCTGTAATGCTTTTTCTAAACTGGAGTGAAGATGATGCATTTGTCTAGGGAAATAAAACTGAATCCTGCAGGTGATTATTTTATTTGAATGCATAGAAGCTTATTATAGAAATGTAAAAAGGAATCAGGGCATCAGTTCAGAAGGAGAAAAAAAAGCCTGACCCTAACCTTCTCTCAGCACTGAAATGAAACTCAAAGTTATTTCATTAATTTTATGGAAGGAGTCTTATCAGATCTCTACTTGTGCTTGACATTTTGCTAAGTTCTTTCCCTCCTGGTGTTTTTCCATTGCGTCACAGGATGCAATGAAATTTAGCCTTCATAAGTTGTTTGGAGCCTCCCCCAAAATCCCAAGCCATGGTTTTAGGACCTGCTTTCCTCATTCTGAATATCTTGTTGCTGAACCCAGATTTTTCATCAGTCTCTACCTGGGCTCTGCCTGCCATTGCATCCAAATACCGCACCATCCAAGGCAGCTAGGGTGCTGAGGATACTTCTGTATCAAAAGACCCTTAAGATCATTAAGTCCAACTGTAAACTTAACACTGCCAAGTCCACCTCTAAACTATGTCCCTAAGAAGACATACAGTATTCATTAGTAGTCATTACCTTACTACTGTAATAATTACTGGATAAACTGGATAAACTTGTTTTTCACTACCAAGCTCAGATGCTGCTCAGTGCAGCTGCAGCAAGATACAGCAAAGCGTGGGATGTGCCTTAGGATGAAGGTGCTGAAGTAGCTCACACTCAGATCTGTGCTACATCAGCTTCACCCATTAGGGCTATAGGAGCTGTTTGGTTTAAAGCTAGTTTAGCTCTGCCTGCATGTCCTCTGCCTTCAGTGGTGCTAGTCTGTTGCATTAATATACCCAATGGTTTCAAAGAGTGAGAAAAGGGATAGTAGCAGTTGCTGAAGAGGAAGAGAGCCTTGAGGCTTTGGTTACACATTGAGCTAAGTATTTGATGTTAGCCAAGAGCTTCTATTTTCCTCTGGCTCTTGAGATATTCAGTGGTACTGATCAGCTTGTATGAAACCTCTTAGGGAAGAGTGAAAAAAATGACCCAGGGGATTGGTTAGCAACAGTTAGGTCAGAACCTCACTCAGAAGAACACTTAGGAGAAGACTGCTCACCATGGCTGCACCACAGGGATGGTCAGTTTAAAACTTAAGTTCTTATGTGACAACTTTTCCACTATTTTTTCTCTGCAGCCTGCATTTGGCTACCAAAGTACAGTTGATGAGCTGGTGCTGCTGATCCTACAGTGCCACAGTCATAACTCCTCTTTCTATTGCATTACACAGCTCCTTATCAAAACCTTATGGCTATAGTGTCAAAAATGAATTAAATCATCACAGAGAAATCTTTGGGGAACTGGAAACAAGATTATTTCTGAACGCAATGCAGAATTGGAGCAGAACTGTGCCTCTGAGTATTTGTATGTACCCAAAGCACAATGCAGGTGACCAGGAAAGACTAGCCAAGAGATCTAGGATCAATAAAATGCTATACAGTAAACTTGGTTTCTTTGAAGATTACATAGGGGTGATAATTTCTCATATGCTTTTGTGACTAGCATTGGTTGACTTCTACAAGAAAATAAAAAGAAGCTGCTCAAAAAAACAGTGCTGAGGCCTGAGGAAAGGGAAGAAACAGAACAGCCTACCTACTTCAAATCTTGTTTGAAACACCCTAAAAGGTTTCTGATGTCAGGTAAATGTTATAAACACAGGTTACTTCCAAATATTCTAGGAACATAGTTACTGATTTAGTTTGTTTCATTTTGCTATAAAATACCAGTATC
The DNA here is from genome assembly GCA_027560015.1 of Chloroceryle amazona. NCBI lineage: Eukaryota > Metazoa > Chordata > Aves > Coraciiformes > Cerylidae > Chloroceryle > Chloroceryle amazona. Next base: position 104,051 of record JANHFX010019737.1, read on the forward strand.
TGAACTGGAGCAGGACAAACAGCTATCCACCTAATTATTGCTGTGCCTTCACGTAGAAAATTACAAGGACTGTGTTTATTTCTGTCCCTGTTAAGCTGGATATATGGTGTCTTCTACACCCCTGCTTTTGTGTTTTATTCCTGAAAGACTTGACTATTTCTGTTTTATACTACCATAACTCCACTGATTTCAGCTAAATACAGTGAAGTTATTCTAGAATTATAGAGCAGTAAGTTAAAAAAATTACATTGTAATAGTCCTTATGGCCCCTTTTTAATTTCCAAATTATGTACTTCAGTGGTTATGGCTCTTAAGAATCAAGATGATCAAATCAACAGATTGACAATAATGCCTTTGTCACCCTTTTGTGCATGTGTGTGTGTGCATGACAGGGGGTCCCTCCTGTTGCATTATCTCTTTCCAGCCCGTCTGGGTTCCAGCTGGTCCCACTGCTCACTAGTCCACCAGCAGTGTTAATTCACTGCATGTAGTATAAGCCATTTCATTCATGGTCAGAGCTGCAAACTGCCAAGGAAAGGAAGGATCTGAAACTGCCTTCCATTGCTGCAAATGAGGATACCTCTGTTGATTTCAGTGGTGTTAGGCAGATTCAGAGCCAGAGAGGAGCCTGGTCTGTTGTGATTGATTCCTGCATGGGAAGGACAACTTTATTTTCCCAAAATCTCTTCAGCATATACATGGATTTACACAAGGAAATTCTGGAGAGAAGAGAAGGTAATGTGTCAGCTCTTTGGGATTGGTGATGCATTTTGTATGACATTTACCATCTTTTCCTTGATGTTCCTGAAAGGAAAAATTGGAGAACAGAGTGTTTCCTTTCTAACCCAAACTAAGATTCATGGCCAAGTTTTTAATTATACATATTTAAGTCAGCCATTTAGGAAATTCACAGCGTAGGCCAGCCCACCCTCACCAAACCACATATCCTCCAATAGAAAAAAATAAATCTGTGGGAACAATATTTCATTTATTATGTTCCCAGGGAAAATAAGGGAAAAGAACTGTAAATAAGAAGTTGGCAAACAAAGCTGAGGATAAAGACTTGAAAGAATCACATCAGTTCCAGAGGGAATGTGAAAATTCTTCTAATAGGCCTGTGTCACCTTTACTGGAAGCTGTTTAATCATGACTAACATTGTGAACGTTTGGCTGTACAACTGTGCCTCTGTTAGAGGTTAATAGTGGTTTCAGAGGGTCAAATGCTTGCCATAATTACTGCCTGGGTTCATGGTGCTTTGGAGGGCTTTTCAGATCTTTTATGCAACTTCTTCCATGCACAATGATGAATGGCTACTTGACTTTCTCAACATTGCTGGTGCTTTGCTGCCACCAGCCAAGGGACTCTTTCTGTGCTCCATTGAGTCTGAAGGACTTAAAGTGGAGGCTTTTTCCAAATCTCCACTAAATGTCTTTGTGCTCTCAGCACTTCTTAACAGACCATCACTAGTCTACCTGTCTTTCATCAAAAAACCCCTCCATTCCCAGTGCACAGACTCCTTGGGTCTCAGGCAAGCATGTCTTCTGAGGTATTAAAATGCAAACCTTTGTATGGGAGTCTTGAGGGTGACATGGTATCTTGCCGTCATTTCCTTCCTACTAAAAACTATGTTTTTTTTTTTTCTGATGCTGTAAGATCTAAATTTGGGCATTAACATTATATTCAATTTTTGTGGGTTTTTTTCTCCTCTTTCACCTATGGTTCTTTTTCATAAGTTATCCTTTGTTTTATAAAAGTTTCTGTTTCATATTTTCCTCATTATACTACTGTCCTAGTTAATAGGCTATATTAATTATATTGCATAGAGAGCTGCTTTTTTTCCCTTCATATTACACACATTGCTTAACTGTATTTGGCTTGACTCTAAGAAAAAGTTGCTTTTATGTGTTCCTGAAGGAATAAACAAAAGGCGTTTTCTTTTTCGTTTGGTTGGTTGCTTGGTTTGGTGGGTGTTTTTTATTAAGCAGAATGGAGAAAATGTTTTCTTCGTCAGGCAGAATGGTTTTGAGAGTATGAAGTCACTTGTACAAGCAATGCTTCTTTATCCAAATTTGCAATTATTTCTACATCCATCCATCCATCCATCCGTTCTTTGCCCCAAACATTTAATGGCACTGTTTGAAAAGTTTACTATGAATATTTAAGTGCCATGATTTTTTCACTCTATGGACAGGGTTTGGCAGCCAAAGATGCCTGTTGATGTGAATTACTGTGTAGAATGTAGGTGCTTAACCTCCTCTGCTGCACTCAAGAAGTTCCCAGGCATCTGATATCTCATGGTCCTGGTTATTGAAAACAGTTCCAAGTTTATTTTCTGAAGTAATCTATTGGTTATCTTTTCCCATAGATTTTTGTTCCTCTGTGTTTTCTTGATTTTGCAGCTGTTTAAATATGCCAGAGAGTAAAAAGTCATACAGACCTATCTTCTCTCCTATCCTTATCTCACACTCTCAAGATAGATTCTTTACAGTCTCTACTTCTCCTGCTCCTCCTTGATGATTTTTGCAGGATACAAAGGACATGGAGAGAAACAGAAGTACTTTCTGAGATCAAGAAGGAATTTCTATTTTTAAAATAGAATAATAGAATAAAATGGTTTCTCCTCTGCATATGTAAAAGGAGTTTGAGACCTTATCCATCCCCTGTGGAACTACTTTTTATGACCTATGAATCTTTCTCTGGGAAGACGCCTTGAGGATGAATATGGTGCTGTCACAGGAGTAAATAGTTTTGTTTCTAAGTTTAATTTTCTATTAGAGCCCAGCCCGGCACTTGAAGCCTAAACAATGCAGGAATTTCAGAGCTGCTGACCATCAAAAGTTCTTACTGGCTTCATTTGCAGTTCTGATGATCCAGGGACCAAAATAACTTAAATAGGCACCTAAGTAAGTCCCGAATTGTGTAAATGCAAGCATGAACATTTAAAACAAACACTTGGTGATTCCAAGTGATCAGTGAAGCTTCTTCACATGACCTGGAATTACAACAATTCCCATACTAGAAAATGAAGCTGAATAATTTCTGTAGATGCTGCTAATGCATTGACCACTTCAGAAATCCACCCTCAGCACTAAAACAAGGAGAAAGGTTTTGTCTGATAATCTTTAAATGTTTATATGTTTAAAATGTTTATATGTTTTAAATGTTTAAATTATAATCTTAAAATGTTTAAACTTATTATTTTCATATGGAAACCACAAACCAACAAACAAAATCCATCAAAAATCCCCACCAAGGTGTTGACTGGTTAAAGTATTTCCAGAGTCAGAGGGACTGAATCACTCTATGACACCCCGGGGCAAGGGAGGAAGTCTGATGTTTGCTCTACCCCAAAGATAAACTCTTGAGAGACCAGAATTGACATGGCTTCTCCCTGTCTATTCATATAATATGGAACTAGATATTGTCTGTCAGTACTTGTATTGTAGCTCTCTCAAGCAGAGCCAGGTACCTTTTGCATGCTAGGCAGATGCTCTGAGTTTATGTGGATAAAAGCTCCCTAAGGGGGGACCATGGCCCAGATCGGATAAAATATTCAGGTTTCTCACTTCCCACTTAAATCAATAATTAGCTATTATCTGCCAAGCATTTCAGGAGTACTCACTCCTAATGCCATGGAGAGATCAAAGAGGAGCAAGACCTTAACCTGGTAGTGATATATTTTTACAAGGAATAAGGTATTTCCAGAGAGCAAGACATATACAGGGAAGAAAAATAGGCATAATGAAAGAGACATAAACTAAATTTTGGAGTTAATGAGGGAATTCTATGCATTCATGTCCGTCTGCATGGACGGACAATGGTTTGAAGAAGAACAAGAAGAGATTCTGCTATATCCTTCTTGTACAAACACAGACAAGCAATCTGATTTATCAAAAGAGTTCAACTCACATTTAAGTACTGATGCAAGCAGCATCAGTGGTGATAATAATAATTACAACAGTAAAAACATGCATCTCAGGTTGTTTTGAGAAACAACATAACATGTCATAAAAGTGAATGTGCCTGGGATTACCCAAGTGTGATTTGAAGAGGGAGGAAAGAAGGTGATTTAAGAAAGAATCTCATAGATTTGAAGTCTCTCAAAAATGAGCAGTTGCTAGAGGAAAGGAGAACTCCAAGGAGATAAAAATACCTATAATAATACCTAAAACCCAAGGAAGAATAAGATTTTAACTATGCTGAAACCACCTGAGAAATCAAGAAGGGTGAAATAACTGACAATTATGAGGTCACTAAGGGCCTCTCCTCCAAGTTTTGGGTTTTTAATTTTTTTTTCTTTTGTGGACTGCTAGGAGAGGTATGAGAAATATTCTAGGGTAGAAATGCAAGAAAGGACTTCAGGTGTTGACTGCAAGCAGCATATTCAATAAAGCTGAAGATGAAAAGGAGAAGAAGGGGAAGGTGAGGGGTGGAGAAGCAAAGTCAAGATTTTTTTTTTTTTTTCTTACTAATATAAAACTTACTGTGAAAGAGAGGAGGCTAAGATTCTGAAAAGTAAGCTATAAGGAGAACATATAAGGGTTCTTGTCATGAAATGAAGTATCTGGGGCAAGTGGTGTGATCAGATAAGAGAGCAGACAAAAGATTTACAGTTAAGAGAGGCCAATAAAAAGGAAGAAAAAAAATCCAAGTATACATTCATTAAGTTTCTCTAGAGAGGAATTTTCAAGGTCATGTATGGCAGTAGAAATAAAAAATGGGAAAGCAAAGGTAGCTAAATGGCAAGAGCCCCTTCCTTCCCTATGATCCCAGGATGAGGCTTATCACATTGAATCTCCACATTGAATCCTCTTCTACTGCTCATAAGATCTCTCCCAGCTGTTGCAGCTGCTGTGGTAGCATTAAAGTTTTGAGGAAGACCATGCTAGACAGTGTGGAAATGATAAGTACTGATGAATCTCAGATACATTGGTCTCCATTTGATCACACTTCTGTACTGCTCCCGCTTTTGCTGTGTAAAGGACCATGTCAGTGGAAGGAAGGGAACAAAAGGCAAGTGGGAGAGCAGGAGAAGCAGATGAACCATTAATGTAGTTGGGCTGTTAAGAGAAGAGAAAGCATCAGAATGTTTGTCTGAGATTTGTGTTCAGCTAAGAGGAAGTAAAAGTGAGCAGTCCTTTTCAAGGGCAGGAGAAGTTATGAGGGAACTACAAGTGCAATGAAAACATGAGGGAACAGCACATAAAGCTTCAAACCAAGAAGTTTCAGATAAAAATTTGTGATTAAAAGAACCAAGAGAATCCAGAGCTAAAATTAGAGTGGAAGGCTGTTGGAGATCAGTTGGAGGGCTAAGATATGGTAACGTGGATAGAAGGAAAGGAGAGGAAAAGTATCAGCTACATTGTGTGTGGAGGATAAAGAATAAAAAAGGAAAGGAGAAAGGGCTTGGAGGGGAACCCCACCTTTTTCCACCACAGCCAAAGCCAGGATGTTTGGAAGGAGAGAGGAGGTAAACCCTCTGTAAGTGAAGGTGGCTGCGGACAACATACAGAGACCAAATATTTGCCAGAGTGAGATTTTCACAGCTCCTGCTAGAAAATTGGAAAGCTTACTTCCTCAGATCACAGAGGGCAAAGGAAGGGAGCAATACAGGCTAAACTTATCAGTGTCTATGAAGAACTTAGATATAAAATGATAGGAATGTTATATAAGGAAAGAAGATAGATTATATTCCTAAAGATTTTCTTTCCAGAATCTAATAAACCATATTCACAGCTAAGCTGTGAGAGATCGAAGCACAGAAGGGAAGGTTTCAGGAGAGACTACTTTAAAATATACCTACCAGGAGCCAGCACTTAGAAAATCCTGATCTTGTCTGGATAGAGTTCAAAAGCCTTTTAAATCTTCTTTTGGCCTTCTTCCTTCATAGCTGTTTATTTCTTATGATTTTTATCCAACTCAAACTTTGGGGCCCATTTCACTGAGCTGGTTTAAATTTAGCTGATGCATCCCTTCTTTCTTAGAGCAATATCTTAAATGACTGGAACTTCATAATGGTATGAGCTTTTCTGTGATAAGTGAAAGAAAATGGTGATGCTGGTTGCTTACTAAGAGTCTGGTGCCAGACAAGACAGTCCAACCTTTAGACAACCTTCAGGCAGAGCTGACAGAATACAGGACTTTCTGTCCTGCAGATTTCTGCAACAGTTCCCTGTGCATTTTCACCTAGAATCAGGATGAAAAAATAAATGAAAAATTGAAACTTACATATAGCATTAAAGTTCTGCAAAAATTTTTGGTTTAAGTCAGATATTCAAAATGTTAACCTCTACATGTTCACAACTGCTTGAATGCCCACAGAGTCTCATAAGTGTTGTCCTTCAGATGCCTAATATTGCCTGCTACTGCAGGCAAGGCCTTACTGCTTGCCTCTGTCCCACAGCACACTCAGTCCACTGGAGCCCAAGAGGCACAGCAGTACATTTGCTGTGGATAAGACCACAAAACTTCAGAGGAGAGGTTTTTCTAAGTGTCATGCTGGGGAACTGTTGGTACATCATAGCAGTTACATGGAGGCCCGAGGCTATTCAGGCAGATAAGGGTCTACTAAACACAGCAAAATATTTTTCTGTAGGGGTTTGTGGAAATGATGTTTCTTGTAGGGGATCTTTCCTGGACAGCTTCAACTCAGGCATTTCTACCCAAGAAAGAGCACCCTTTCCCACATGGGCTCTGCTTACATCAACCAGCGCAGGATGGCAAAGGAGGGCCTTGTGCTGGGGTGTTTGGGGATCTGCAGTGCTTGATGAACCTGACTGATTAGACTTGCTTAGAGATAGAATGGGAATTAGAGGTGACCAGGTTGGTTTGTTTGTTGGTTTGTTTTGTTTTTTTCTCAGTATATAAAGAAGGTCTGAAAAGTACTTTCATTTTTCAGCTCTTTACATTGACAAATTCTCTTCATATTGGTCATTCAAGCCTATTGTGAGCAAGAAAAGAACTCATGAAAACAGTGATGTCAGAACACCCAAGTGGAGGGAAGCTGAGGAGAGAAAACACCTCAGGCAGGCATTTAAAAATTCTGGTGTATCCCTTAATACCTATTTATCTTCAGTGGATTAACAATTTAGGTAAAAGGCACCAGTGTTAAGGAGTTACCACCTCAGTCCCTGCAGTTGTGGAGACACAGGTACCATGTACATTCTCAGTGGGCATGTCTACATGTTTGGTGATACTGACACACCTATCACTGATACTGAAACACTTATCAATTATAGGTCCTGCTGTTTTTATTTTGTCTGAAATCTGTGTAAAGGAACTTTTCTACTGGCATCGTGTACTTCTGTTGAAGCCAGTGAATTGATTTATAATGAACTGGAATGTTCATATTAACCTTATTCATACCAGCCTGCCCTAGCTCAGGAAGCAAAAGATGGCTAAGAGATAGTTTCACAGTTAGTGTAGATTAATCAGAGATTGTCCTGTTATTGGAAAACATAGGCTTGTCCTCTGAAAGGAAGGGCACAACATGTGTCCAGGGATGAGTGGCAGCTTAATCTCAGGCTGGGGTAAACCAGTCATGAAACCACAGCATTGTGTGCTTTCTTTGGTCTTTGGGTTTTGCTGCTTGGACAAGATTTGAGACCTGAGGTACCCAGCTAAAGCCAAGAAGTGCAAGACATAGTATTGTCAGTCTTTTTGAGGAAAAGAACAAGGAGGAAAAAATGCCTCAGGGAAATAAATGTCCCTCCCCTTGCTTTATCTTGTAAGACTTGGTCAGACATATCCTTAGTGGATCATTTTTATGACAGGAACTTACCTCAGGAGCACACGTCTCTTCACCAAGTCAAAAACTGAGTTTCATACTGTGAGGCTGGCTGCAGGTGATTCAGTGAGTGTTGATAGTTTTTAAGAAAGCAGGATTTATGCCTCTTAAGCTCTGATATAAAGGTTTGCTTTGGTTTCATCCAGAAAACAACTAATGTGCCAAAGGTATGTTACTGCTAAATCCTGTCTAGAGACAGGGAGCCTGTGTTTGGTATGAGGTAGCCACAGGCCCTTCCTTTTTAAGCATAAAAAGCTATGTCTCTTATCATATGCAAGAGATATTCTACAATAAAAACACAGTGAAGACAAGGAAGGCTCTTAAATTTTACCAGAGGAAAACTCAGTGAAGTCAGCCTCATGTAGAGTACAAGGCTGATTTGTGTGAATTTACCTTATGGCAAAACTAAAACACGTTGCCTGTGCTGTGGTTTTACCTTTGGCTACATGAGCATATTACCTGTCTGGGGTGTAACAAAAAACACCATTATAAAGACAGTTTAGGTGAAATCAACAGTCTCTCCTCACCCGTTTTACGGCACATTAAAGCTGTCTTTGCAGTAGGATTGTGAATTTGTGTTAATTATCTACTGTCAAAAGCTATGTTTTTTAGCTATAAAGATAGTCTTGGCAAAACGGGGTATCAGCTCAGGCAGAGGGCTGGAAAGCCTCAGCGAGGGGATGGCTACTAAGGCACGTTTGTGCATGCAGCAAATATATCTGCATTCTTAGACACATTAGCATCAAAAAACCCAGCACACTGGGAACTTAGCATGGGCTAAGATGTAATACTCATGCTTTGCAAAATGCTGTTATCCTATAATTTTGCCTCAGGACGGGCTTAGCCAAGCCTGCATACATTTATCCCTAGGAATAGCAAGTATTTCATAGAAAGAAGGAAGCAAACCAGGTAGACTTGCCAGACAGGGCAGTCATGGTTTTATTTAAAAGGACTGAGTGCGTATCGAGTGCCTTCCTCCATATTCCCTCATTCCCTTATTACTTACATGTCCACGTGATTTTTGCAAATATGCTTAGTAGGGCTTATTGCTTGAAGCGTGCAGGTTGCTGACATGGGAAGGCCTGGGATGGTGGGCCGCACCAGTTTGCAGTATGTCAGCTTAGCTGCTGTTTAACTGCTATCATAGGCAAAAGCACTTAGGAGCCTTCTCCCTCTTTCACCCCTCTACTATATATTTATTTTTTTTTTTTGGTGGAGTACAGAGGAGCCTTTGAGAGCTTTTGATAAACTTATGTAACTGGGTATGTTTTCCAAAGCACAGCTCTGTTCTTTCTGAGGGCTTAGTTAAGAACATTATTCTGATTCTTCTCTAGGCCTTCAAAAGTGCCGATCCTTTCAAACATGTGCAATGTGAAGGATTACAAATTTGTTTTTCAAAGGACCCCAAATCCTTGATGCTTTCATCAGTTCTCCTTGTGCCCCAGTTTTCCTCCCCCTCCCTAGGCCTTGTAGCCCCAGCTACAAGCTGCAGGACTCTGACACTCCCTCTTCTCTTGTCCCTCCACCTCTCACTTTTCATCTTCTTTACATAGAAGAAGCCCAAACCCCCAATATTTTTTATATGCACACAAAAGTGAAGAGAAGCATTGCCATGGCAGCAGTGCCACAGTGGGCCCTCCCCTCTGTGTGGATATGAGCTCTAAACTTTTAAAATAATGGCCTGAAAAGAACAGGAAGGGGACAGCTTGAGGCAGAAAATGAGAGTGAGGGAGTGTGCAAAAGCAATGAAAAGTGGGACAAAACCATTGGAAATGCATTCAGACTGACATCACCACCCTTTCCCACAGTGGTCATTCACTTAGGAGGCTCCAGTGTCCATTCACTGTCTTAAAGCTAGCTTTCTAGAGCCCTGGGAGACCATCTTTCCCAGTCTGAATGCCTTTTTTGTTGTGAAACAGTGAACTGTTTCTGAAACCCTGCATAAAGGGCTGAGTAATTCACTGCAGTTGCCAGGAAGTCTGAGCCACTTGTGAGCTAACAATAGTTAACTTTATCTGCTGGCCAAGCCCCCCTTCCAGCTGTAGGTCCCGAATTCTAATAAGGGCTTTACTCATGCCTCTGAGGTTATGGTAATATTTTATACATCTTTTTTCATTAAGACACAGTCATAGCTACTGTTGAGGCACCGGAGGCAAGTGCTGTCGACTGATGAGGTGGGGGTTAAAGGGGGGGAAGAAAGAAAATAGCTTTTTATATCAGGCAGGCAGTTTGGACATTTCATACTAGAAATATAAACTTGGTTTGGGGGAAACTGAGGAACGTGATTTTTTAAAATTTCGAATGTATTAGAAACTACAGAGTCAAGCAAGACCTTATGGTTATTTTCTACCTTTGAAATAGTCTCAGCTTTTAATATTTTGGGATTGATGTTTTTATTTTTTTGCTCTCCTTCTTCTCTGCCCCTGCACTGCAGGCACGATGGTGACAAGGAAGTGGGTGAATCATGAGAGAAATAGATGAATTTGTTTGGGTTTCCCTTTTAATCCAGATGTGGATGCTGATGGTCAGGAAAATTCTGCACAGTGACAGCACAGCTGTGTATAAGTGGTGACACAAAAAAGTGATTCATACAGCAGTCCTGCAATGCTGATAATCATGATGTGCCTTTGAAAGATGTGGATCATCAATTTTCTTCTTTATCTTCTGAACTAGTTGCTTTTCTGAGAACTAATGAAATCAAGTTCAGTGCAAGAAAAGTTCTAAATTATCCCTTTGGCCTCCAATGTTTGGGAAAAGAAAAAAATATATTGCTTATTCCTCATTTTTAAGCAAATGATCACTCAGAGTGTAATTTATTTCAGAGCATCACTGTGCACATCCCTGTTGAAGGTAAAAGACAGCACAGCTTGAACAACTCTTCCATATCTTTGCTGTATATTTTTGCTCACTGTGCCTTGAGAAATAGGATTAGAAACAACTGGGTGAAAATAAAACCACATTTTGCAAAGTTCCACTCAATACTTTATCAATGTTTATAGAAAGTAATTGAAAGATACATACAGGTTTTGTAACACTAAACCACAAAGACATACTTGATGTATTATCTAGTACAGCAATACTGTTTTCTTGATCTGTACTCATGACACCAACTGATGCCAGTGGGAGCTGCATATGTTATGGATGAGGTCACTACAGGGTTGCTGCATAGTAAATAAGTTGCTTGGCTTTTTGGGTAAGTTCAAGTATTGAATCGCTTTCATATCTTCTCTCCAAGTGACCTTTATCAGGGGGGAATACCATGCTCTGATGGAGTGACAGATTTGAACTGTCTCTTTTCCTGTCTAACAACAATGACTTCTGAACTTCACTGTGGGTTTGTCTTGACAAGAATGAAAAGCTGCTTTCAGAGGATGGAGGCTCACAAGCTATGCGTTGTGTGCGCTCACACACAGGCATGCATACATCCCCCTACTCCCCAAATACTCTTTTTCCCTTAATCCAGACATACTGTGAGAGCAGTCAGACATCAGAATGTCAGAGCCCACAGATAACAGGCAGAGGGGAGAGTGGGGATGCAGAAGAGTGATTTTACAAAAGACGTTTATTAATCATGAACCAACTGTAAAGTCATCAAAGCTACCCCCGTGGCCCTGACTGAAAGCTCTGACCTACTGGTAGTGTGACTTTCTCTCAGCATGGACCACTCCTGCTTTTGAGCTGAAACATGTGATCTGAAGCTGACTGTGTTGTATTTTGACAACTCATTTAAATAAAATGAATTTGTTTGCTAATCCTTTGGGGGAGGGAGTATAACTTAGAGGGCATATGAGGGCATAAAGGCATACAATGGAGCTAAAAGGAAACCAGCTTCCTAGTTTAGTCACTTTCAGGTTTCACCATAAACCATTACCATCCCCTGAATGAATATTTCATCTCATTTTGGAGATAAGTTTTGATGCATGTAAAAAATTTGACCACTTTTTCACATGCCCAAATGCAGACCAAGCTCTTTTGAAAGCCAAGGCCTGTGCTGTGTTTTTAAAATTTGTGCCTTAATATATTAATTTGCTGCATGCATCTGTATGATGTAATCCCTCTCTAAGCGTCTCCTCCCTCTCAGAACACTGCAAATACTCCGAACAACTGTATGCCTTGACTAGATGAAATATTTCATTCTCTCATTCCACTGGGCTATATATCCACCAAAATGCACGATGCTGAGGAATCACCATCAAATTTGGGCATGATAGGATGCCCAAAACAAAATGAAACCAGAAAGTATTAAAAAATACAGTAGCACTCCTGTATTTCAAACTGATAGGCACAATTTCTTCTGGAAAAAGACAGTGACTGAGATTTTTTTCTTTTTTAGATAACCAAGTAAGATATTCTACACCCTCTTTCTGAAACCTCAAAACCTCAGCTGTGGCATAACCTGGAATAGAGTCTCTTCATAGCTTTTATGTTTTACTTTTGCTTTCAGCTTCCATAAAGGAGTGTCTTTGATCTCAGTGGCCTGCTCAGCTCCTTTTGTCTCCTAATGCTTGGTCTTCTGCTTTTAGAGACTTATTTCTATTTCTAAGTCTGGCCTCCTTCCTTCTCTTCTGGCAGACCTGCCTCTCAGTCCCTGAGTTTTCATTATTTAGTGGGATTCTTTCTCTTCTTCTGCCACCTGGGCTCTGTCTTACTTGTTCTTGTTCACTCCTGATTCAAAGGCTTCTTTGTTTCCAAGCCTGTTGGACCTGTCTTTCTTTTTTGTTAGAAAGTTCTGACTCAGAAAGCCTCAGCATCCTCCCAGGGACCATGTTCGCTCCTGGTAAGTATGTCCTACAGCCCTAGATCTTCTCAGAGTTACTTTGGATTCAAGACTCTGTGAAAAAGGAATAGCTAACAGCACATAGCTCCCTCAGACAGTGCTCTGTTCTCCTGACAGACTCTGTCCTGGAAGCAGCAAGGTGAGAGCTGCTCCATATTCACAGCATAGGTTTGACTTGCCATGAGGCTCCTGCCTGGGAAGATCAGACCATTTGTGGTTTTGGAACACCATGAAGTGCCATAAGGGGAGCTGTAAGATCAGACTCTAAGTTTGCTGGAGCAGTTCTTCCACTGGATTGCAACGGCTACTCAGGCTTTTCTGTATCTGGATTAAGAGAGATCTCTGCTGAACCAGAAATGTCAGAGACCCTTAACAATCATACCTGACACTGAGGGCCACAGCATTCTCCTCCATCTCATGCAAGGGCCGAGGAAAGGAAAGTAGTGTGAAACATGTAAGAGAGTTGCATACATGAATAATGGGAAGTTTCATCCTTATGCCAATTCTCAGCTAGGATCCCTATTAGAAGATAAAGTTGAGGCAAGAGAAAAAGCCTTTCCTCTTTTTACATCTTTAGAGAGTAAATATGCTAACATAAAACTGCAGAAGGGACTTGCAATGCAAGTCTCTATTATACCCAGCATTAGCATACCAAAGTCATCGGCACAAACCCAGTGTTTGGAGCTTGCCCGTTTATTAGCTTCATTGCTCCATTTTGATGGTGCACTAATTAAACACTGATGTAACACCTTCACAGTAAAACTCTGTGAGCCCAGTTTGAAAGACTCAAAGTGTTTACTTCAGGTGGCCAGGCAAGCAAAGCAAAATGAAAGCTGCTGGTGGGTGAAAGGAATAAAAAAAAACAGGATAAGACAGTGTGATATTTTTCAGAGCCACACTGGGAACACTGCAGGAATCCTAGAGAACATATCCAAGCTGAAAGGAGAGAGAAACATTTTTTAGCTGGAGTTGGGTAGAAACGATTACTGTGCAAACACCGAGGGCAGGCCTGACTCTTTTTTTAATGGCTCAGGGAATAGATTTGTTCTCAGGGTAATAGGAGGCACTCCTTTTTTCTATTTTTTAATACTTGCTTGTCTGCATAACACAGCAAGAAAACTTAATTTCTGCACTGGGAAATGCCACTTAAGAATTGAGTAACTGTTTCTTCATTCAGAAACCTGATGTTTGCCCAGCTATTCTCTCAAGTCATCTTTGCCAGTGAAGTGTGATTTCAACTGCATGTGTGTCTTTATATTTTCTGAAGCAGGAAATATTAATCATTAAATCTGATTGGTCTCACTGCTGCTTATTCCAAGGCAGCTTTTTTAACTTATGAAAACTGGTGTCAGTTGACATTGTCATCCACATGGCTTGATGAGTAAGAGCCAAAGCTGAGCTATTTCCATTTTAACTAGACAATAAAGCAGAGAAGCTGATAAATGCTGAGGTAGGGTAGAATACAGCAGGGAGGTTTTATGAAATGAAGTTTTCTCATTGGCCTCATACCCATCCTATTACTGGAAATGGAGCTGTCTATGCTCATCCTTTTAATGTTTTTATTAAGAGATCTCATCAAAGGACAGGAGAAGACTGTGCAGCCAGCTGAGAAAATTAAGGGGCAAAAGGTTTATTGTTATATAAATGTCCCTTCCTCCCACTTTTGCAGAGCTCTTCTTGATCCTTTTAAAGCAGTCTGTATGCAAGAAAAGATGCTGTTAGTGTGAATCATACAACGAAGGAATTACAATAGTCTTCTATGTTAACATTTTAGTCTAATAATGTCATGATTATTTATCTAGCAAAACTGAATGCCAGAAGTTTTTCAGATAGTAAACTCCATGTCCCACTGTATGGTGTATGGGTGATACACGTAAGAGGATGTGTGAATCGGCATCTAATTAGGTGTTGGCCTGCAACTGAGGAGCGAAACACTGGGATCCCAGCTCTGTGGCACAGAGCTAAGCCTGACTAAGCACACTGTTCAAAGTTCCTCAGTTCTCATCTTTGAGGTATGAGGAAGCCTGATCTCTTAGCGTGTTACTTTTCCTGCTGATAAAAAAAGAAGCCACTATGCTCTATCCCTATGTCTTTAGATTTCAGAAGGTGTCAGGAAATGAAACTTCCCATGTAGATAAGAACTACTTAGCATGCAGGGACATGCTCTCATTAGAGGCCTCTGTGCACTGCTACAGCATTATACCTCAATAAATGCATTTCTTCCTCTGCCAGAACATTTCTTTATTTTCTGTACCAAGTTCCACAAACAAGCAGTAAAATTCCACCTGTATTTTTAATAAATTTTCTCCCTACCTCCTTTTAAAGTTCCTCTTTTTCCTTTGAAGGATGAATATTTTAAATTAAACAGAAAAGGTAAGGGGCAAGCTGAAGAGCAGGGTCAATGCTTAAAATGCTTAGGATGAAGTTTATTGTCACTTTCTCTATTTTTTTTCCCCTCCTATGCTTTCTTGGAGAGAAGTTTGAATGGAAAGTCAGGCAGAGGTGATTCTTGATTTCTCTGGATATCACTGTAGAGAAGAATTCACTACACTTAATTGCCTAAGCAAGCAACACCTTCTACTCTCAATAGATAGGATTTTCTAAACTGATGTCCTCACCTGTCCACTAACAAAGTGTCTGAAAACTGAAGGTAAGAGATTGACCTCGTCTGGATGTTTTGAGTAGAAGGGTTGAGGTTAAGCATCTCCATAGGATCACTAACACACATCCACACTTCAAAGAGCCCCCTCTGGTGATATACAGAAGCAGCAGGTTGAAGCAGGGCAGAAAGTGAGAAACAGCTGTGTTTCTTCTGATCCTTCCCGCCTGCTCCAGGCCTTGTGCACGCCAAAACAAAGCTGACACAAGCACAAGAGAAAGGGAACTCTCCGTTGATTTTTAAGGAACATCAGGGCTCGTCTCGATGAGCTGGAGAGAGCCTTTCCATGTGCCTTGGAATGTTCCATGGCTTCACAGACAGTAAAATGCTCAACAAGTATGTGCCTGAGTTTGGGTTTCACACGGCCCTTTCTGAAGCTGAATATGTGCATGACATTTCACTATAAATGATGACATTAAAGACCCTAAGACTCAAGGTACTCTGTAGAGGGAACAGTCATTTCTCACCCCTATGACAATCCCCCCTGGGATTAGTTGCTCACATACCAGGGGGTATGGATCAGGGGATCAGTGGCCACAGACACACCACCTCTATGGGGATCAAGAAGACACAGACATTTAAATATATAGCCTATGCCAGAGCTGAATATCTCTGAAGCCTTTGGGTATATAGTGCAATTCAGAGTTTGGCTTAGCTCAAACAAAGAAAAGACCCAGCAAAGACATTTGATTTTTGACCCCTGCCTATAGCTGAACTACATATGATTGTGGTCCGAGTATATCTCTACTATATCTCTGGCTGCAAACCTAGCCCTCCTTTATGCATAGGTTGATGCTTGAGTGCACACACAGGCAAATGTAGAGTTCTCTGGGGAAGGCAGGCAGTCAAGAGGGGAATCCTGTATGTTGGGAGCCTACATAGAGTCCTGATGAATAAATAAAGCAGTGCTGGTTTCTGACAGTGCCAGTTTCTTAACCTTTGGGACCAGTAACAACTTCTCCCTTCCACTGGAAAATAAAAAGATAGGAGTTACTGTATTTTTCTGAGACACAAGCAAAGCATTTAGCACCACAAATAAGCTCATAATTTGACAGGCAAAATGCCAGGAAAAGTGAAAGCACATTTCTCCCTCCAAGGTCCTGAATATCTTAGTGATCCTTCACTTGTTTTTCAAATGATATTTCCTTTTTGTTTAATCACAGGTTCAGGTCAAGTCACTCTGCAAAATATCATGCCCTGTCCATGTGCATTTTCTTAACCTTAAGGATGTTCGTAGTTTCCTGCTTTGCCAGCCAAAACAAATGCAATGTCTACCCAAGAAATGCCTATACAAGTCCAGAGAAGGCACTGAGTAGCCCTCATTTTTAATTTACCTACAGATGAATGCACCATCCATATACATTTTTTTTTCTTATGTGCAAAGCAAGCATCCCTAGAGTTGGCATAACAAGTGTTCAAGAAGCTGTATTTGCTGCAAAACTCATCAAAGGGAATTAGCTACAGTATGTGAAGAATAACTTTAGGTGGCAGGGCTACAAAAAAGCTGAAGGGGATAACGGGAATAGGCAGGCAGAATACTCAAGCTCCTTGAAAATGAAATAATGCCACGTCTTTCCCGAGAGACTTCCAGTCAAGGAGCCCAGTGGGTTTTCACAATAGGTAGGGAAGTTTGTGGCACCCTAGGGTAGGATCTACCTGTCCTGGATTCCTTGTTGGAGAGCCTTTCAGTGATCTCCCAGGACTGATATGAGAGGATGGGACTGTTCTCCATATCCTACCGGCTCTCTGAAAGACCAGGCTTTCTCATCACAGCTGACCACCTAGTCCTGCAGAAACATTATGCTTCATCGCATGATCAGCTGGGTGTCCCAGCACTCTCCTCATCTAGGGAGGTGGTACAGGGAAGACATTAACATCACATGAGGCTTTGCTGCCTTTCTGTGGGACTGCTGCCACATCAGTGCAAGGTGATAGTTGCATTATTTGAATCAAGTCACAGTAAGTGAAATTCTGACTGAGTAAAGGGGAAAAAAAGATCACTGTGGGGGTGGTTCAGCACTGAAGCAAGTGCCCAGTAAGGCTCTGAAGTGTCCATCCTTGGGGACAGTCAAAAGTCAATTGGACAGGCCTGAGCAACCTGTTCCAAGGTTAAAATTAGCCATGCTTTGAGTGGGGGGCTGGACTGGAGAACAAAACTGAACTGGAGGTTGGACAGCTTAAAGTGTACCATGACGGGGCTGGACTGGAGAACAAAACTGAACTGGAGGTTGGACAGCTTAAAGTGTACCATGACAGGGCAGGACGAGCCTTGTCAAACCTCACCTCACCTCTTCTTCTCCCCTCCCTTTCCTCAATATATATCTTCAGGATTGGCTCTTGGCTGCTTTTCTGTTAGGAAGTAAAGGTTTGAAGGTAGCCCATCACTTCAGATACATATTTGATTTTGAGAAGAAGCTGACAACTGTCTGGCAATTCTATGCAAATTTTTCAAAATTAAATGACTTGTTGAAAATCACACAGTACATTGGCAGCAGGGTGTGACTGTGCCCTGGCAGTTTGAGCATTAGTGTTTTGTAGTCAGAGGACACACTCTACCCTGATCCCTCTGAGGAAAGGAAAAGGGTGTTTCTGTGGGCAACTTCTGTGAGGAGCCAAATGCCAGTTGTGATTATGTAAACCTCCTGAAATCCATGTGACAAGTGGCAAAATATTAACCTTAAAATTAACCCCTACCAATCACGTTAAAGGTAGAGAAATGACATATTTAATTTTGCTTAGTACTCAACAGGAAGAGAATGGACTCCAGCCTTGTTCATTAATATTCAATAAAAACTTTATTAATTTTCTTAAAGGGTTTAATGTCTGACTTTCACTACTTCTTGTATCCCAGTGGAACTCATCTTCATTATCAGCTTTTGCACTTGCTCTTGGGGTCTTTTTAAAAAAAAAAATAATAAACAAAATCAATTCTGTTTTTTCCTCTTCTTCTTCACAGTGAATCCTAGAGAAGTTAGCCATCCTGTAGGACAAAGACATCGCTACAGATGGGAGAGCTGGGAGAGCCGTATCCTGGCTAAATTGCAAAGAGACATAGCCCTGCTTCTCTTGCAGCCCATAGCAGGATGCCCTTCAGGACTCAGCCCTTCAGGAGCCCCCCGAGCTGACTGTATGCCCCACTCAATGCAGAGAAGTAGCTAGCGGCACCACACCATAATTAATTCACTAATTAATCGTGCTGTAATGAGATGCGCGGCTGAGGTGACTGCTGCAGAAGTGCTTTAGGGCTCTGACAGTCTTGTACAACACCAAGCCCTGATGCCATGCAGGCACAGCCTCGTGAAGAGAGCACTCCCGCGGCGAAGCCAGACTGCTTTATGCACACCGGTGGGTGATCTGGGGATCTGTCTGGGCATCCTACCTCTCCGTACGAAGATTTGAAAAGGACGGGTGCATGAAAACCCTCCTCCAAAGTGAGCGCCTCTTACTGGCATGAGGCTGCCTGCCCTCAGTCTGCAGCTGCTCCCTCGCCCCTACCTCCAGCGCACGGCGAGTGGTAATTAGCTGAGGAGTGCGTTAATTTGCAGCGTGCGCTTAGTCCAGAAATGGCTTTTGCTTAATTTAATGACAAAACGGATTTGCTTCCTGGCCATTGCTCGGCATTTATTTACTCTGCTGCCGGAACAACTAGGCATAAAGGGGAGAGGGAGGAGGGGCCATGCCCCCTCCGGTGCTGCCCGAAGCGGGGGGCCCGGGCCGGGCACTGGCACTGTCCCTGCCGATGCCCGGCGGCGACGGGAGCTGGCCAAAGCAGGTCGTGTTTCCAGCTTCCTAAAAAGATGTTGTTGTAATGAAAGAATTCACCTCTTGGTTGGACACCAGGCGTGGAGGTGGGAGGGAGAATTTTTTTGGATCAGTGCAAGTTACACATTGCAGAAAAATTTCTTGCTGTTCTGGATGGTATTTTTTTTCCCCTCCCTAAAGATGTGAAATTTCCGGAGTTATGCAAAACACAGATTTTTTTTTCAGCAAGAAATTCGTAATTGTCTAAGATGAAAGCACTGTGACTTTTCCATGGTTTTGTGATACATGTCACATACAGGGGATGCACCAGGGAGCATGAAGCTGAGGGAACAGTTCTGGATTTGTCTGCATGTAACAGTGGTTAATTTGGTCAAAAGCCTGTGACAAGAGCAATCACAACTGATTTCTGACGTTGATTATATTATTCCATCACACAGAAAAGGGAAACTGCATGCCCACTTTTCTTTCAGCGGGTATGATTAATTCCCATGAATTTGATCACTGCTGGTGTGTTTGTCAGGTGGTGACAGAGCCAGAGGAGGAAATATCAGAAAACCAAGCATTATCTCTAATCCTAAATTTTCCTCACTGGAAGTCACTGAAAGGCCTTGGTGACAGGATCATGTTCATACACCTATCTTCTTCTGCCCATAAACACCAAAACATTTTATGAACAGAGTGGGGAATATGGATAGTCAAGTCAGGACTCCAAGATTACTTCATTGCTTACAGTAAAGTGCTGCAAGTCTGGATTTGAGAGGTTACTAGTATCATGCTCCAGGGTCTCGACAAAGTAAACAAATCTCTTTGAAAATGGAAACACCTTCCCTGTGACAGGAGTGCCACTGCCTACACAGCTATTGGCAGTTCGCAAAGCCTATGTAATCAGTCACGGGGATAAAGGACAGAAATATTTCTAGATACAGCACTTTTCCACTGACTTCAGAATAGCCCTGCAAAGCAATATGACTGTTCTCACATATGCAGCTTCTGCATTTTCCCTGTTTCTTCTTCAGAACTATTTCCTTTCTCCAAAAAAGAACTGTGTCTGTCAAGGACATCCAATCCCTATTCCTTGCTCTCAGGGGGCTCATTCATGTGGCAAGAAAGACCACAGTTTAGCTGAATGAGAGTGGGATGATGTTCTAATTTTGTTCTTCTACTTTCCTTTTGTTTTACAATCTATTTAGGATTAGAAATTTTCTTAGGAAATGTAATTGTCCTGAAATGGAGCTTCTGTCAGAAACATAGGGACAAAGGAAAATCTATAAAAGTTTGAAACTTCTTGCTTCCGCAGTCTTTAACAGACTAGTGCTTAAAAAGAAGCCCATAAAAATGTTCTGTTTTGACATTTTCCAGATGAAACTTTTTTTGACCTTTTACTTCAAAATGTCATTTTTCATTTTAAAAGTGGCCTAAACTGAAAGGAAACAAAGTTCAACAAGAGAACTAAACACCTGGAGAATTAGGTATACATTTCATTTTGGGTTGAACACTTTAGCTGGAATTACCTATTGAGAAACCCAAAATCATTTGCTGTAATCAGAATATTTCCCTGATTTGTCAACATAAGAAAAAAAATAATGAAAACATCTCTTACATGCCTCAGCTTTAAGGTGAACACATGGTTGGACAGAGTGAGCATTTTAAAATTTTATTTGCAGTGGCATCAAAGCCTTGCATGACAAAAGAACTGCCTAAAATTCTTCTAATTTCTTCATTGAGTTGGAGCCAATTGGTTACAAAAACACAGCAACAGCAAACCCAGCCTGTTACTTTTTGGTGATGTGAGAACTACAGCTGCAGACAGTAACATGGATAGTGAAAAAAAAAAGAAGGCTGATGGTCAGCCCTGAAATTGGCCAGCTGCAATTAAATTTCTGAGCCGAGAGGCCCTACCAGCTCTCTTGGACTGTTATCATCTCTCATCTAAACACAGCCCTAAAACCTTTAATTTTGTCACTGAAACCCTGCATTACTGACCTGGATGCCACAAACAGCTTCCTTGGAGCTCTTACCACATCCTCCTCAGCACTGTAGCTGCTGTCCATGTGCACTGAGCTTGGAGTCTAAAATTACCCCCAGTTACGGATCATACTGCATAGCAGGAGCATTTATTTCTCCCTACAAAATCCCTCCATGTGGATTGTGTTACTGTCCAGCCTTGGCTAGCACATGCTGTCTGGGATTAACCAGACCTGTTGATGGCCAGTGTGAACCTGATTCTGCCCCTGGACCACAGCCTCCCTTGAGGGCAGGTGGGAGACTCATCCATGCTCTTCTCAGGTGTCTTCTGGGGCTGTTGCCTCAGAAGGGTCAGTTTTACTTCCCTTCTTTAGGGACAGTCCAGACTTAAGAGGTGGTGGTCAGTGTCCCCTTCTCCGGTCCCCATAATGACTTCTCCTTCATCTTACCTGGCATTTGAGCACTGTTGTAATTCCCCTGCTTAGTGCAGTTGCCCAAATGCAACTTTCACATGAGGGTTTTCCTCCTTTCCTTTGGGAAGCCTTTCAAATCTCTTAGGGGATGAGAAGGGGCTTAGTGAGGCCCCTGCCAGCAGTAAGTGGATAGAGCAGGGGATGAGTGTGTAGAAAACTTAACTCTGTGTAGACTATACCACCCAAACTCTGTTATTCCTTACTCTGTAAATCCAGCGTAATCTTACCAGTAAAGTTTCCTTTCTCATCAGTTCAAGAGGTCAATGTTTGGCTTAGAGTCTGTCCTCACCATTGTGTGTTTATATATGTACAGAAATAGCTATACAGATACATATAAATTAATGAAGATCAGCAACTATGTGAAATTAAGAACATGTCACTGCTTGAAAAAAATAAGTGATGCAAGGCTTAGCCCTTTCAGGATTACACTTTCATGTTGCAACAGCTTCTGCAAACAGAGTGTCAGGAGGGACTGGATGACTTAAGAAGTTTGTGATGAGTCTTAGAAATTCACTTTGTGATAAGCCCTTCACCCTTGGCTGTCTGGCTGAGATGTGACTCCATGCAACAGTGCCTGAAGTTTGCTCTCATCTCATCAAGAACAGCTTGCTAGTTGTGTTGTTTCTGCTTCCTTTCAGTGGACAGAGGTCTTTCAGAAACTACCAGACCCTTCTGTCTAAGCCAAGGTTCCCATTCAAAAGTAGACTGCAAACAGAATAGCAGGAAGATGATCCTTCCTTCCTTCCTTCCTTCCTTCCTTCCTTCCTTCCTTCCTTCCTTCCTTCCTTCCTTCCTTCCTTCCTT
>JANHFX010019738.1:0-19709 GCA_027560015.1 Chloroceryle amazona
AGGTGCTGGAGGCCCCATCCCTGGAGTCATTCAAGGTCAGGCTGGATGGGGCTCTGAGCAACCTGCCCTAGGTAGAGCTGTCCCTGCTTGTGTAGGGAGGTTGGACCAGATGACCTCTAGAGGTCCCTTCCAGCCTGTTCCCTTCCATTCTATGATTCTAGGATTGTGGTTTCAAAGTTTCAGCACACTTACGCCCAGTTCACTCACCTTCCATCCATGCATCCAGTGGTAGTTTGCTCAGAAGTTTGAATCCCAGGTTTCCCGCAGCAGACTCTCGGGCACTGGATTTTATACAAATAAATAACTACTTTCCTAGAGTGATACAACAGCAAGGGCAGCTCACACAGGGGGCATCTGGAAAGGGGTCCCAAGAGAACAAAGAAACTCCTGGTCAGTTATACCCTTAGAAACTATTGACCTGCCCCTCCTGCAACAGCTCTGTTCGATAGTAATAGTTGGGTTTGGTGTCTTCTCCTTCCTCACTGGGTCCAAAAGATTAGTCTGGTCTGACATCTTCTGACTCCTGTCTGGCCAGGCCAGTCTTGCTACACCTGCTGTTGATGGCTGCAGCCTTGAAGCCTCCTTACCTTCTGCCTTACAGGTTCTGGAGGCCCTGCTCTGGCTGTGTAGGTACATATTGAGTAAATCTATGGGGAAATTTACAGCTTGTGGCCTCAGGCTTTGGCAAATCCGGCTACTTATGCTAAGTAAATAAATAAAGCTATGCAAACGATATGCAAAATCACCCAACATTGTAACTCTAAGTGATTTGTTCTATTTAAAATGTACTTAGTTAAGCTAAATGACAGAATCACAGAGTCCCTGAGGCTGGAATAGACCTCCAAGATCAAGTCCAGCCTATGACCCAACACCATGACATCAGCTGGACAACAGTGAGAAACGTCCCTGCTCAGGGGGGGAGCTGAGCTGCCTCTTGTGCAGTCCAGTTGCCATCTGGGGACAGTTCAGACTGGGCTCATCCACTGAGCTGTCGTTAGCAGATCCTGTTGCTGGAGATGACCACCTTGAAGCCACACTGCCTAGCAGGGAGAGTTCAAAGAAGGTTCACTTAGGCTGTCATATTTATGGGCTAAAGTGGTCGGCTCATCGTCAAAGTGCATACAATGGGAGAGGCATCCATGAGACTCCTCGTACCCACAGCTGCCTTTGGTCACTCTGCTCCTTCATGGGTTTGCCAGAGGAGTTCTTGGCCTGACTGTGACTCAGGACTCGATTTGGAGCCTGTACCAAATCGGTACCAACTGTAACCAGACTGCTGGTTTGGATAAGCGAGGATCAGCTGCATCTGTCAGGGGTATGTCATTTCAGCTCTGTGGGAAGACAACAGAGTGGGATGCTGGTGTCCTGTGGAAACCTCTCCATGAAAAAAAAAAAAAAAAAGAGGAGGAGAGAGTTTTTAAAAGGTTGTGATATTCTTTTGGGACCCAGATGAAGAAAAACCTTTTGCTCACAGCAGAAGAGGCGTGTGGCAAAAGTCACCTGGGCTTACCACGAAAGCAAGAAGAGCTCTTGGGTTTCTCCCAGCCCCAAACTTGGGGACTTTACGGGAGTGGTGCCTGAGGAGCTGTGGGCTGTAGAGTCACCTGGGTAGCTGCAGGGCCAGCACAGCACGAACCTCCACCTCCAGCAGCAGCACCGTTGGTGTCCCTGCTGGGCATTTCCCTCTCCAGCACAGCAGAAGCCATCCTAAGGTGACCTTGCACTAGGGTGGAACTTGAAGTATGCAAAGATGGCAGTAGGAACATCTACAGGGCCATGGTCCCTGTGAGACAAAGCCTTGCAATGGATTTAAGCTCAACAAGTCCCCTGGGTCATGCAGAGTTTGGGATGGGATTAATGCAAGTTTAGTCACTGCCTAGGATAACGTGCCTGAAACCTCCTCACCTTCCCCCAAAGCTTTGTCCACAGGGATGTGCATCTTGAAGTAAATCTTGGGCAGGGGAAGGAGAACAGCATGAATTGGGGCTTAAGGAATGACTCTTAAAGGGGAGATGGGGAGGAGTAAAGCAGAGGCAGAGAAGTGGGGAAGAGAAGGAAGAGTGGGCTCAAACATCAGGGAAAGTGCAGAGAGGATCCCAAATCTTTGAAGGAGTGTACCAGGTCATCCTCAGCTCCATGTGCAGGCCACCCTGCAACACACAACATGAGGCAGAAGGAGCAACAGGAGAAATGGGACCATCAGAAAGCAGTGGGAAAATACCATGTGGTAGAAGGAAGGACCAAGTGAGTTTCAGAGACACAAGAAAGGCTTTGAGGTATGAGAGAGAGAGCAGAAGTAGCCATCCATACCCATCACTGCCCTTCCTAAGGTGAGAGGAGATCTCAGCCTGGTGAAAATGGACAATGATCACCCCAAAGGTGTATTGGGCCCTAGTTCTGGACATGCACAAGTATGCTCAGAGACAGATGTATCAGACTTGTAAGGAGCAAGAGGAGCCAATATGCACTGGAAGGAGGAGAGGAATTTAGTGAAATTCTAACTATACTTCCAAGGCCCTGGGAGATCATGGAAAGGAAAGGCCCTGCTCCACTGAATGGAAGGAGATCCTTTCACTCCCTGGAGCCTTCTCTTCTCCAGGCTGAGCAATCCCAGCTCCCTCAGCCTGCCCTCATAGAAAAAGAAATCAGGCTTGCTCACACAGCAAAATTGCCCTAGATAATGTTTGGAAACACTGAAGTCTTCAGCTAACACAATGCTTTTAACATTTCTCTCTGTGTGACCAAAGCATTACACATACACAATTACCTGTGAGCTACGGATGACAAAGGTGAATATTATTCTTGTATCAGAAGGACAAAAAGTCAAGCAGTAAAGGTGATGTGATGTTGCTCCACGACTACCAAGAAAAGTTTTGTCTGTGGAGTGAAATAAGGACTCTGGAATGTTTTTCTCTCAATGCTTCTGCACTGGCAGCTTCTCTGAGATGGATGAGCCCTTGCAGATTTCAGCAGGGTGGTGGGATCTGTCCAAACTGGCTTTTGCTGTCATTGGTCTTGGCTGCTTCTGTTTGTCAGGACATTGTCTTGCATTACCTCAGGCATATACTTCTGCTCCATGGTTATGGAAATGCCACTACTGATAAGCTACTCTGCCAACTTAGCCTGGTCCAGTCACCTGAACTTGGCACACCCATCAGTTTTCCCTGGCTGTGGCATTTCCCAAGCCCTGAGCATTTAGCAGTTTGCCCTGAGCCCTTTATGCAGACGGCTCTGAGTAGCAGATGACAATAAATTCTAGCAATTGATGTTCTGTGAGAAGTGTATGTTTTAGTCATGACTCTCTTTAGGTTCATGTGAAAAAATTCATTCTGCAGACAACGGGGCATCCTAATTTCTATTCTGTGGGATGTGAGTAACTTTCAGCTCAGATTCTGTGGGGCAGTTGTAATCTAGCTTACCTGGATGGTAAGGTACAGTCTTGAAGGTGTTGCTGTCAGAGCATAGGGAAAAGACAGCTATGTATGCTCGGTGGAAAGCTTCAAAAGCCACTCACCATCTCCCACCACATCCAGCTTCCTTATCAGCAGTGGTTATCACAACTCGACAGCACTGAATTTATCAAATGGCAGTGCAACAACGTGGCTGAAGAACTCCACTGTGCTGTATGTACCTGGGGACAGAATCATGACAATCCCACTGGGAAGCCCCCAGTTAAAAAGAACCAAGAAATAAGTCATGCCTCCCTTGAGAAAACTTGGTCATGGAAATGCCCAGACAATATTTTCCTTTCTTCCTCCCCCTCCAGCTGTCAACCTGAGTGTAACTCTGCACTTTTATTTGCCAGTGCCATTGAGATGGGCATGAACTTTGCTCCCCAACTTCCGTTGTGTCATCATTTTGTTCATTAAAATATCCCGGTGCAAGGAGGGGAAGTGGTTTGCTCAAGATCACTCAGCCAGTCAGCAGCAGCATGAAGTGTGAGCTTCTCAGTTCAAAGCCCCTGCTCTGACCAGGAGATGGCACTGCCAGCTTTTCTGCCTGAGGCTGGAGAGATTTTTGAACCACGACACAGCATGGCCAGCAATTCCAGTTTGACTCCTGCATGCCAAGCACCACCCCATGATAAGACCTAAGGGATCTACCTTGTTCAATTTGCTAAACTTTCACCCCCATTGTCCCTTCTTCCAATGAGGTTGCTCAGGTCAAACGCCCAGAGAAAACACAAACTGGCACCAAGATTTTGCTGCACCGAAAATACCCAGCCACCACCCCTCTCCCTATCTATATCAGCCTCCTCTCTGTCCCTGTTCTCCATGTCAGAAGTATGTAGAAGCTCCAAACAAGTGCTGTGTCGTGTAGTATTTAGAGAATTATAGAATGGTAGGGGCTGGAAGGGACCTCTGGAGATCATCCAGTCCAACCCCCCTGCCAGAGCAGGGTCACCCAGGGCAGCCCACACAGGAACAGAGCCAGGTGGGGCTGGAAAGTCTCCAGAGCAGGAGACTCCACAACCTCTCTGGGCAGCCTGGGCCAGGCTCTGTCACCCTCACAGGACAGAAGTTTTTCCTCCTGTTGAGGTGGAACTTCTTGTGTTCCAGTTTGTGCCCATTGCCCCTCCTCCTATCCCAGGGCAGCACTGACAAGAGCCTGATGACAAGAGACTGATGTATACTTGATAGATCCCTGGAGTGGGCTGCCCAGAGAGGTGTTGGAGGCCCCATCCCTGGAGTCATTCAAGGCCAGGCTTGATGAGGCTCTGAGTAACCTGCTCTAGTTGAGGATGCTCCTGCTTACTGCAGGGAGGTTGGACTCAATGACCTTTGGAGGTCCCTTCCAACCCAATACATTCTATGATTCTATGCTTTTTTTGAAGGAGTGGAAAGTGCTTGTTGGCCTTTGGGAATGCATTGTCCCTCGGCAGGGACATCCTCCCTTTTGGCCACATTCAGGTAACACCAGAGGAGGAAGGTGGGTAACTGTACTTGTTGCCTTTAAGCGTCTAAGAAATCCATAGATCCAGCTGTGCCACCTGTCAATCTTCCACTAATTTGCAGCATCAGAGGCTTGTAGAAAGACAGTGACACATCATCAGCAATCCTTTGCTGTGGTCTAACATCTTGGTGGGTACAGAAAGATAAGAAATGAAAGACAGCATCTTCAAAACATTTTGGTGTGCAGGCAGTCTGGGAATTTTAGGTGAAAGCTGTCCTGCCTGAGGAAGGGGTTTCACAATGAATTCCAATGCAAAAAGTGTGTATGTAAGAGGTAGAAAAAAAGGATAGAGAGGCTGTGGAGGAGGAGAACAGAAGCACTGCTTGGGTGCTAAAGGACAAAAGCAGAAAGGCCTCGCGGAACCCATCTGAAGTAAAAAATTGCATGGGTGACAAGAGGGATTCTGTCATCTTAGTAGCCAGTCCAGGGAAAATACATGTCTGCTGAGGACTGGGGGACAAACTAGTCCAGCTGCTTGGCAGACTGGGAAATTACAGCCCGGTGGGGTGAATGACACTACCAGTAGACTAGCTCTTCCTAATTCCATGATGGTGTCCTGGCAATGTGACACTGCCCAAAGAGTGCCCTGAGCAATCCATCACACTCCTCAACACCCTGACACAGGGTAGAACACACCAGAAAGACTAAGCATAGCAACTACACCAACTGATTTCATAGAATCATAGAATTGTCAGGGTTGGAAGGGACCTTAAAGATCATTTCATTCCAACCCCCCTGACATTGCAGGGGGGCCAATTTCCCATTGAAATATTCTGTAGCTCTGGAGACTGAACTAAAGGCAGAGGAAAAGCCAGATGGACTATACAAAGTGATAACCAACTGATCAGACATTCGCAGATTTCCTTTGTTTTCATGAGCAATATCTGGAAATGGAGGAAGCATCCCACACCTATTGCCACAACATCCTTCTGATGTTCTGCTGGTGTTCATCCACTAAATGCTCTTTTTCCTGAGCACCTAGAGGTGCTTTCATCCACGAAACATTTGGCAGCTCCATGAGGCCAGAGGATATGTCAATGGAGAGTTCATAACCAAGAGGACAGAGAAAGGAGGAAGGGCTTCACACAATCTTCAGCTCATGCATAATGGTCACAGGGTATTCATTAAGAAAAGCCCAACAGTGCACCTACCTAGGCACAAGCTGTTGGGCCCAGTAGCCTGTTCTGGTACAGTGATGTTCATGGTAGGACAAGCAGCAGGATGATTCAGTGTAGGAGACAGGAACTAAGATAGCAGGCCATACAGGTTGAATAGCATTTTTCTATCTACTGGGGTGTGGAAGAGGCAATACCAGGAGATCTTGTCCCCCCCAACTCGTGTCCCACAAGAGCAATACCAGGAGAAGTGAGTCAGGTACTGTGAGGTGGATGGGCAAAGTGCAGCCTGCCATCCTCAGTGCATCGAGGATAACTTCTTAAACCAGGTAACTGACAGACCTATCAGAGGGGATGCAATAGAAGACCTGATGGTCACCAACACAACTGAGCTAATCAAGGATGTCAAGACTGGAGGTAGCTTGGGCTGCAGTGAGCACATACAGGTGGAGTGCACAGTTTTGGGGGATATGGGTCAGGACCCTGAATTTTAGGAAAGCAAACTTCCAGCCTGGAAAAGATAAGTCTTCAGGAAGCTCTTATTGCAGCCTTTCAGCACTTAAAGGTGCCCTATAAGAAAGATGGGGACAGTCTTTTTAGCAGGGTCTGTCGCAACAGGACAAGGGAGATTTAGACTAGATACAAGGAAGACATTTTTTACAATGAGAATGGTGAAACACTGGAAGAGGTTGCCCAGAGAGGTGGTAGATCCCTGGAAACACTCCAGATCATGTTGAACAGAGTTCTGAGCAACCTGATCTAGATGTCCCTACTCACTGCAGAGGGGTTGGACTAGATGACTTTTAAGGGTCCCTTCTAACCTAAACCCTTCTATTATTCTATGAATATCTGCATGCTGCTCTGGATGGGACACCATAGTAGCTACTGGTCCTTTTTCTGCCTCACATGACAAGAGTGCATCAGAGAATAAGGCACTGCTGTTTCCTGACAGCAAAGAAGCCCTACATTCACATTTCTGTCCCAGTCCACTAAGAATGAGGAGCTGACATTAAAGGCACAGACGGGAGATGGAGAAGAGAGAACTCATGGCTCTCAGTTGTAGGGTGATCGAGGTAGAATGGAAAAGCCCAGGTAGCAGGACTATTTTAGAGGAACAGTTGATTTTAAAAGGCATATAGGCAAAAGGTGACAGAGCAGGGTGATGAAAAATTCTTCTCTAATAATGAGACCTCCACACAATTCACTTGTAAAAACCCACTACCTGTCCTTTTTATGCTTCCCTTCCAGAAACACCATTTTGCTTCACCATCAGCAGAGACCTAGGTACTTAGAACTCATATCCAGTCACTTCTCAGCCCCTGAGACACTGCTCCCTCTCTGCCCATGAGACTACTGGTCACCATGGCCACCTACAGCATTGAAGCCTGACAGTTTGGTGTTGGCACTGAAGCTGGGAGAGATGGTAATGGGCTACATGCAGCTGGTCTTTTTGCCTTTCAGTGTGATTGATTCCTCTATTGTCTCATTCAATGTCCTCTCCAAGAGGACATCTGCACATCTCAGTCTTCAGAAAGAAATAAAAGCAGTTCTGAGTGTTTCATACCTATCAAGGCTTCAGTGGGAATCAAGAAGGCAGACAGAAGGATATAATTTTGGATTATGTTATTTAAAAACCTGGCAGAGAGAAAAAGTCTGCTTGAAACACAGAAATATCTTCTATCCCAACTCCCTTGGCCTGCACTTTTAACGCCCTACCTTTAGCAAGTAATCAAGCACACTGTATGTGTGCAACCAAAGTGTTCACACCCACAAACCACACATCAGATATCTCTATCTCAGAAGAAAGACCTGGCTTCTATTACAAGTCTTGTCTAGTTTTTACAGCATTGGTGGGAAGCCACTTCAAACATGGGGTTCATGGCCATGGTACAAACCCTGCCTGGGAGTACCCACTTCTGAGAGTCTGGGAGTAGGGGACAGGTCAACTTTGACTCCTAGATACTCCCAGTCACCCAGCACCTCCTGCAGCCCTTTGCACTGGCACCAGGGACAGGACAACACCCTTCCTTTATGCCCCTCTCTCACCACCTTGCCTTTCCATGCCAGGTAACATTAGGAGGATGGTGAACCCCAAGCCATGCTATGCCTCTGCTGTGTCCTTCACGGCAGGGCTCTGCACAAGCAAATACACACGATTTTTGTGCATCCAATGCCAAGTGCATTTGGGTAGGACCATTTCTGTGTCCCTTTTGGGACACAGTCTAGCCCAGAGAGGGCTTTTGGGGAACTGGTGTGTGTCCTGCCTTGGTTTGTACTGCAGTGGCCTGTTCTGGTTCCCAAGAGCTGTTAGCATTTCCTGGTGGTCATCTCCAGCAACAGGATCTTCTGCTAACAACAGCTCAGTGGATGAGCCCAATCTGAATTGTCCCCAGATGGCAACTGGACTGTACAAGAGGCAGCTCAGCTCTCCCCTTGGCCTCTGGCCATAAAGAAATGTAATCCCTTAGCCATAAACATAAAGAATTCTTTAGACATGAACTGTGGCCCAAGGCTGGGACTCTGAAGGTACCCACACCTCTTACCTCTCTGAGAAGGAGTTTAGAAAGCAAGGGGGTCCACTCTGTACCTTGTGCCTCAACAGGGGAGCCTCTCTCACCTCTTCACACCTCTGATCTCCGAGAGAACCAATTTGGAATGATTTCAACTAGATTTTTGTATTTCCTCTGTGGCCATTGCCTTTCTACCACACATTGTCTTCCGTCTTTCTTTTCATCACACTCTTACCTGCTTCTGTCAAAGTTTGTACTCCTCTGTCTCAGCCCCACTTATGAATGCCTCACCTTCCTTCCACATCTCAGGGTTTGTATCTCATTCCTTGGAGGTCAGCAACCCACCATTCTCCTTTTACTGATGGCTTCAGTATTTCCTCAATCTTCACTGCTGGATTCAGCTTCCTATGGGTTCTTCCATGCATCATAAACTTCTCCAGCCACACTGCTGGATCCATATCCCTTCACACACCTTCACTGCTGCTCCCAGCTGTCCCCCTCTCCTAGTTCTGCAGCACTGTGCCTTCCTCGGTGTCGTAAACCTTGGGGATTCTTCAGGTCATAGACTTGCATCATAGACTAGACTCAAAGCAGAGCTATGACATTAAGACATGTCATTGAGAGCTTTGATTCATACCAGAGAGGGCACTCTGAAATAAGGTAAGCAAAGCAGAGGGAAACAAAGATAGTTCAGACCCTGAAGGATTTAATTTATGAATAGAAGCTAAAAACACAATAATAGTCTGGGTGACAATAGCAGATAGTGACAGAAATACAAAGGAAGCAACAAACATTTGAGCTCATTCATGATGCAGAAGCATATTTGTTGATGGTAGGCAAATTTGATCAGGATGGAGAACAGAACAGGATGAAACAGAGACCAGAGCAGAGATAAAAGACTGGGGGGTATTTGATCAGGTTGATCATTGCATGGATGACCAGCTCCTCGTGCAGTACATGATCGGTAATGGTCCCACTCTGCATGCCACAGTGGCTGGTGCAATGTGACTGCTTTACACAAATCCATGTGACCATTTGCTAAACAAAAAAAAAAAAAGGTTGTGCAATGCAAACAGAAAACAGACTTAGCAGGTCAGTCATGTGTCTATCACGCATGCTGAAGCTGTGTCTTGTGGAGAACAAAAATTCACTGTGTATTTTAGTGGGGTATAGCACAGAACAAGGTTTACCACAGCAAGGGAATTGGTTTCAAAGTTACACAACCTGTCACCACTAGATAGGGCATACTACTCAAATTATCTTAGCAAAATATATTTTAGGAAACAAATACATTTTTCTTTCCTCATCTAAGCAAGTCTAATTTCCCTGAAGACCACCTCTTCCCAGCATCAGACTACGAAGATAACCATCTCTTGTCTGGTAACTCCCACTGTAAAGACAGAGCCAGGCTAAAGCATAAGCGTGACAGACCAGAGCCACGTACCCCAGGTTTTCCAGTAAGCATCTCACATGTCTTCAGAGAGTCCTCCTCAAAGTGAAGAAAATCTTGGAACTGTGTCCTTGGTCTGTTCTGCAGAAAGCCTGAAGAAAAATAGTCAGAGAGGCATAAATTTTCTGTGCAACTCAACGTGTGTTTAATCTACCTGCTGGCATAACCAGGTTGTAGTGAGTTACCTCTTGGTGCTGCTCCATCTTGGCCCCACCACAATGGCATTAGCAAAGTGTCCACGCTTTCCTTCCTCTCCTGGGAAACTGTCCCCCACCAAACTAGCAAATGTCCCTCAAAGAAAGGCTGAGCAGCTTTGCTTAGAGGTAGGACTGCAGCACTGCTTGGGCTGTCACCCAGGTACCTTCCCAAAGAGGAGATATCCCCAGCGTGGCCACAGCTACTGGGATGCCTGGAATTTTGTGTCTGGAAAGCACAAAATCAAATGTAAAGGTTTGTGCAGAGAGCATGCAGCAGTGAAGTCTGCCACCAATAGAAAGTTGGGGGGTTGGGTTGTTTGGTGGTTGTTTTGTTTTCTTGGGGGTTTCTTTTTTGTTTGTCATATTTCTTCTCAAAGACATTAACTGCTTTTCTGGACCTGCCACAAATAAATTCATCAGAAATAACACATGCAAAAAGCAACCACTATTGTCAGCGATGCTGTGACACTAACATGCTCCAGCCAGTAAAATGTCACAGAAACCTTTGATGTGGCCGATGTCACTTATGTTCCCTGGACATCTTTTCCCCCCCTCAGCAGTGGTTTCTCTTTTCCTAGTGGCAACACCTCTTAGCACCACTGTTCAGATGGAGAACACACTGGAACAGAGAGAGAATGCAGAGCGGTCCTGACCTGACCTCCAGCTCTACCCCTAGCGCAACATCCAGGAAGATGCTGAGCAGCTTTTGTAACATCGGGTAAAGAGAAGGGAAGTGGCAATGGGAGGAAGCTTCAGACTTGCTCTCTGATTCAATTTTCACTTCCTCCATTACCACATATCCCCTTTTGTACACCCTTGCTGGGTTCCTTCCATTGCAAGTCCAGTTAGGGAGTGTTCTGCTTCCCACCAAGGTGATATTTCAGCAGCTCTGAGTACACCCCAGATGCAGGATATAGCCAGGAAAAAGCCTGCTGCAGCTAAACCTTAATCTCACCCCCTGTTCTGGCTACTAGCCTGGTTTTCAGAGGCCTGTGCAATGCTTTGAAGGTCCCTGGGTAGTCTCAAGAGACGTATCAAGCTCTGCCACTCCTGCCAGAGATGAATGACATTTTTGTGGGATTGTGGTGGCCATAAGAAATGTCTACATGCTCACTTGAACTGTGATGAACTGTTTCAACTGAAAACAACCCACCTTCAAGCATTCAAAACATTTAATTGCAAAGGGTTATTGCTTTTGAGTCTCCCTTACAAATTTCAGAAAGAAAAATCTACACCCTCTAGACCAAAAACCTCATTCTGCACCAGAAGTTTATCACAAGAGCTACACAAAACAAATTTAATGCTCAGGGCATCACATGCTTTTGGACCTGATTTTGCTCTCTGGCTCCCCTTTTGACAAGAAAACAGAAACGTTGAAGTCTGACCTAGATATGCTCATAAGTTTGGATGGCTGGGTGGTTGCTTTAACTCAACTAGAGAGTTAAAAAAAAACACAACCCAAAACACTCCTACAGAGCTTGTCCCAAAGCCCTCCCCAGCAAACTGCAGTCCGGCAGCTGGTAAAGTCAGGTTCCAGAAAGCCAGAACTGGCTCCAGGTCATGCTGAGCTTTCTCAGAATTTCTATTACTGTTTATTACTCTTTCCTGATCAAGTTGTATCAGCCTTTCTTCCTCTAGGGCACTTTGGGTTCTGCCATCTTTTCCTTCTCCCTGCCCTCCATCCTCTTCCACTGAAGGATATTTTCTCTGCATAGTTTGTGGTTATTCTCCTATTTTCTCCCCAAGAAACACAGGTAGACTTACTTGGCTTGTAAGATGGCTGGCAGGGCAAGGAATGCACTACAAGAGCTGCTTGTATGGCAAGAGGTAGGTTCAGACAGTCCCTATGCAAGAGGGTCATGGATGAGATGACACCACAGACCTGCTAGGGGATCAGGAATGCCACAGGCTCTAGAAGGGTGTAGTTTCTGGTGACAGGTCTCTCTAGGAATTGATTGAAATTTCCTCTTCACCAGCCTGTTCCTTCCAGGCACGCAGTACCAGGTGTATACAGACAGGATTTTCTCAGAGGACATCATGGTCACTTGCCAGATGAAGGGAGCAAAGCATAATTTAGGACAAGGGGCTCCTTCTTCACCTTTGTGGCAGAGAAAGTGAGGATCACTCTCAGAAGAGAGTAACAGCAAAGTCCCAGGCATTTTAGCTAGGGGCAGGATCACTAAACCTCCAGCCACTTCCCTCTCCCATCATATTACTGATAAATACTGCGAAGGCATCTGGATCAAAACAAACACAAAGCCCCAGAAGCATATCCTTTTTGGAATGCTTCCAAAGGAACAGTAAGCAGTGTGGGAATTTATTAAAGGATATGCATGGAGGCTGAGAAAAAATGGTCAGTTCCCCTAAAATAAAGCTGCAAATGCAGGGTGCTGGGCTAGCCAGAAAGGCTGCAGTACAGAAGTTGACATTCCAGAATGTAGTCCTAGGCTATGATGAAGCAATAAGAAACATTAGACCTACAGGGTAAGGGTAAAATCCAAACTAGATACTTAGTTATATTGTTTTTATTAAAAAAAACCCAAAGAAACAAACAAAACAGGAAACAACCACATTAATAAGCATATAAAACCCACCCAAAGTATTCACAATGCTGTTACAGAAAAAAGAAAACAGAGATACCATGTGAGAAAGACCTACACATTTCGGTCGAAGCCAACACACATCTCTGATGCAAAGCATGGAATGCTCTTAAGCACAACTGTAGGGGGAAATTTCCTAACTTACAGGAGGCCATATAGAAATATCATGTCTGGAAGTGCTGGAGGGTCAAAGGAAGGGCACAGAAATCTGTGAGACTGAGCCAAAATAAGAAGTTAAATATAATACATCTGAAAATAAATAAGCAGTATGGAAACCTGATACAAAGCTATGAACAAGTGGATGTAAGAGATTTCATTGTGTAAAGCTGGAATATTGCAACTGAAGTCACATGAAGTATTTCACAGCAGCAAGTTTTACTGATCTTTGCAACTGTTTCTCATTAGGGAAGGTAGGAGTTCTGTCACCACTCTAGTTAGAAAATACATTAATGGGATCTTCTCTGACCTGCTCTGAAGCAATATATTGTCAAGAAAGCTTAGGCTATTCATGCTACAACTTTGCTGTCATTCCTGCCTTACTGAGCATTTCTTCCTCTTACCCACCTTGCAATCTGTGGGTCTGTTCTCTTCCAAGATATCCAGCAATGAACTCCAGCTTGAGTCTGCAGGTAGACCTGAGTTTGACCAAGTCAGAAAATGCAGAATATCTTACTCTAGGAGTTTAAATTGGACCTCCCTCTGTTGTTCTTTTAAATAGCTTGTGCAGGGCTGGACAGACACAGACCTGGAGCCTCTCAAGAGTGCTGCAATCAATGAAGCAAAGGTCCCAACCGTATGTGCTACTTTTAAACTGTGCTACCTTGGTGGCAAGGGTAGGTGTATACATATTCTGGATCACCTAACACTATGACAAGCATGGAGACAGACCAAGCTACCAATGTGCAATTACTGCCTGCCATATCCCTTTGAACAGAGGCACTATTACAGAGCTGTACACATCTACACAGCATGCTGCACACGCTGCTGAGCGAGGGCACGTGGGGCAAAAAAACATTTGGCCTGCAAACAACCAGTGGACTGAGCACTACTGACCTTCCACGCTAAGCTAGCAAGTTCCAGTAGCTCTGGTCTCTAGTCCTGCATCTCTCTACCTTTATGCTCTAACTGACCACACTTGTGCCCAGAAGGGTCATGCTACATGCATGTCTGATATTTGTATGAACAATTCCTAAGAAAATACAGCTTTGGAAAATAATTTTTATCCTTATGCAACTTTTAAGTAACAATCTGCAAGTTTTAGACTTCCTGACCCACTAGAATACAGCAGAAGCCAAAAAAACCTACAATAAAAAGAAGGCAGGAAAAGCTACCTTCTGGTTTACAACCACCACCCTCATTCATCCCATAAAATATTTAACCATGACTGAAAAACACAAGCTACCAACATTCACTTGCTGCAATACCATGCTTTCCAATCGACACTCCGGAACAACGTTTAAAATTACCACCCATAAAATTCCAAATAACAGATTTTGGTGGACAAACATAGCTCTTCTCACTAGCACACCTCTGAATTGCTTTCCAGAGGGCACAAATAACTTAAAAGGTGATGTGCATAACTGGCTCTGTTGTACATCCCATCCAGAATGCCCAGTCTCCTGTTTAGTACAACATTCCCATTACAGTCTCAGGGCACCTCAAGTCTACAGCATTGTTAGAATAGCTATTTAAGCATCTTCAATTTCATTATCTGTACATTTTTTGTACACCATCAAAAAAATAAATATTTACAAAGTGACATACAAATAAATAAACTTAAGTAAAAGCTTTCAGTCTATCTATACAAAAAATAAAAGAGCAGGAAAAAAATATGCATGTAACTTGGTCCCCTTTTTCCTGAGGCTGAAAAGAGTGCACACTGGATAGGAAAAAAAGCAAGGAGATGGCTTTTTGGTATCCTTGTTAAATTCCAGTGTAACACTGCACACACACACACAAAATAGACTCAAAGGGCCGGGGACTTCTTTAGTGGGCCACTTCAACTGACTACAAAAATAGGAATTAGATTCAAATACATACTGGTCACTGCGTGCATAAGTATGTTAACCCCAAAGAGCAATTACAGGTGAGAACAAGCAAAAAAAAATATTGCTGGCTCTTCTCTGTTCTGATGTTCGTGACAGGGAAGATGAGATTATTTTTTCCAAGTGCCAGGTGCCTTCTGGTACTTGAAAATGGGGTCACCCATCTCGGATTTGCTTAATGCTGATATAAGCCTGGCAGAATGGGCAAGTATATGGGGGCAAAGAAGAAAATAGCAGCAATTGAGGAGGGGGAAAAAAGTCCCAGTTCTCATGGTTTCTTTGCTCATTCCTTTAATGACTCTTTAAGCAACTAAGAGTCAAAGAAGGGGTGTGTCATGAGTCTCAGGCAACTTCTTTGTCAGGTTGTATGCTGTTCAGCTCCACCATGGGGTTCTTCTCTACGTGTGATGTGGGGCTGGCGTCTCCTCGTCCTTCAAAGCCCCTTGCGATGTCTTCAAAAGTCCTGCCCTTGGTCTCTGGCACTTTGAAGAATGTGAAGACAAAGAAGATGACCAGGAAAACAAAGAAGATGAGGAAGACATAGGGGCCGCAGAGTTTCTACAAGGAGGACAAAAAGCAATATGTTTTAATTCGAAAAGCTCAAACCTAAATGCAAGTAATTTGCTGTTGACATGTCAAAATTCTAACAACTTTCTTCAATGCCTTGACTTTCTCTCAACACAGCTTTTTTTTCCCCCCAAGAGAACAGGTTCCTATTGGCTTCTGAAAGGCTTCAATGTTACCGAGGTGATCAAAATTAAGGTTTGGTTTTTGGTTGTTTTTTTTTTTTTTTTTAAAGGGAAAGTCTTAACAGCTCTTCCAACTGTCTGAAAGCTACAAGCAGATAGCAGAATCTGCACCACAACACTCTCAACCTTCAGAGCACAGAATCAGCGACCTCTGGAAGCCTGACCAGCCCTCTGCTCAAAGCAGGCTAAGAGTGATACAGTCATGTTCTGGATTCTCCTGGGATGGAGAGTCAAAAACCACTCCAGACACCTATTTCAATACTGCAGCACTCAGCACTTACCTCTGCATAAGGGAAGAGCATTCCCACCAAGAAATTAGAGGTCCAGTTGGAACACCCAGCCACTGCCATGGCTGCAGGTCGTGGGCCCTGGCTGAAGAGTTCTGCCACAATAAACCACGGGATAGGGCCAGGGCCAATCTCAAAAAGAGCCACAAAGCCAAAAGTGCCAACAATGCTGATGTATCTGATCCACTCCACAACATCCTGCAAGGGAACAAAACATGATCAGCTTCAACTTAAGGCCAACATGGCACAGCACAATGCCACCTCCAGTGTCACAACTTCACCAGCTGCGCTATGAATACCGTGGTAGTTTCCACAGTTAGGAAGTTGTGCAGCAGATGTGCAGTCTTTTAGGTCTTTTGTGGGGATGAGGCTGAACAAGAACACTTAAATTACTCACCTTCAGAGCTAAAGCAATAGTCATCAGAACAGAACACACAGCCATGCCACCCAAACCAATTAAATGGAGAGTCCTGCGCCCTGCACGCTCCACCAGGAACAGCTGGAAACATGGCAAAGGAAAACCCATTACTTTGGCAGCAAGAGCAGAAAAGGCTCCCTTGCTCAGTGTGCCCTGCCCATCTTTTATCTGCCTGTAGCCCTCAGAGCCAGTGGTGATCTCAGTGCAGGTCACTAGGCTGCTTCATCCTTGGCACATGTTTTTCCTCTCTGGCTCCTGCTACTGCCTTCTCTCATCTTTCTTTTCCCCATCCATTCCTTTACCCCCTCCCTTTGCTCTAAAAGGATAACCCCTCTTTCTGCCCCTCTCTTCCCACAATGGAAGGGGGTTGGACTGGATGACCTCTAGAGGTCCCTTCCAACCCAGACATTTCTATGATTTTAATCCTTTTAATGCATTTTTTCTTTGCCCTTACAGGCCATTGTCTAGCCCAGGGCTTTTGCCTCATGACTGAGGACAAGCAGGCAGGCTTAGCTTCCCAAAGAAGCCCAGACAAGTTACCTCTCATCATAAGGCCCTGTTCCACTTACCGACACAACAGTGAAGACGGTGTTTACCACGCCAGCTCCAATAGTGGCATACACGGGCTGTGTGATACCAGCTCTTTCAAAAATCCCTGTAGAATAATAGAATACCTGGGAAGAAAAGGAAAAGTTGGACGCTGTCAAATTCCAGCTTTTAAAAGCACATCCCTAGTTCTCTGCCCAAAGGTTTGGGGGCTCGATAGGGAGTTTAAGAAACACTCGACAGCGTGTTTCCAGTCAAAGTTCATTCACTCAATACAAGGCTACAGAATCTTGCCAAGGTATGTGGGGCAAAACTGAAAGACAATATAATCTCCAACTTCCACCTTGGCAATCTCCAACAGTATCACAAAACAGTCACCTCCAGTCAAGGCACAAAGAGGTTTTTTGGAAGCACAGCTCTCAACATTAGTGGGAGATACAAGTATAGCCAGAGATAAGGGAGGACGAGGAGATGGGACAGAAAGATAACTCACAGCATTGATGCCTGAGAGCTGTTGGGAGAGCTGCAGCACAATGGCTATGATAATGGCTTGGCGATAGTTTGAAGAACGGAAGAGCTCTGGCACAGTTGCTTTCTTTTCCTGGGACATTTTTGCACTCTCTTCTTTCATCTCCAGGATGTCTTGAGACACATCTTGTGTGCCACGGAGCTTCTGGAGAACTGCGGGGAGAAATCCAACATATAACATCCCCACGGCCAGTAGGTTCCCCCCAACCCTATTATTCCAGGGAACACACAGTGAGGATTGAACCACCCGACAGCCAGTGTTTAGACCTGCTGCATGGGAAAGACCAAGTCTCTACATGTAGCTTTGCTCATCTTCTCAATCCAGTCATCAGGATACTGCAATCAGCATGGAAACCAGGCATAGGTCCTTCCTACATTTCTCTCCTAACTTCTATTTGATCCCTAATTCTCTTAGTTGCCAGAGCTGACTCCAGCCTTCTGCAGTAGGAGAGGAAAACACCCTCCAAACTCCTCATTAAGTGTCAGCTTCTTTCCTGCCTTTCAGGAGGAGCTGACCAGGCTACATCCCACCAAGCCAGGTGTCACTCCTCACATTTCACCCCACCTGGAGTCTGGTGGGATGCCAACTTTCTCTCAGTTCCTGGAACTGCTGCAACCTAATGGGAGGAAATGCCCGGTGCTCTCCAGGTCTCTCACTCCCATCTGCCACAGGCTCCAGAGTCAGTCCTGGCCTCCCACTCAAGTTCAGTGCAGGCTGGGAGCCAGAATACAGCCCTGCCCCTTCAGAGACGAGTTCTTACCTGCTTGTGCTTTTTCTTCCTCCATCTTGTTGATCAATAGGAAACGGGGACTCTCAGGGCAGAAAAGAAGAGCCACACACTGCAAGACTGCCGGGAGGACTGTAAACCCCAAAAGCAGTGGCCAAAGTGTTTCGGTACCCATTATTGACTCCAGGCCAAAAATCTGCACCAAAAATTGGAGGGAGAAAGTGTTTAACTACTCCAAATTCCTCACTTTCACACCAGTGAGTATGACAGGACCACACACCACCCCTAATGGCAAGCGTAGCCCACCTCAACCTCCCCCAGCCCACCTTTCCCCTGAAGCCAGGATCAGGTTGTGTCAAGCTTACCTGGGCCACCAGGATGCCCACAACAATACCCAGCTGGTTGAGGGTGCCAAAGGCTCCACGGAGGCTGGTGGGTGAGACCTCGCTGATGTACATGGGCACAAAGCCAGTGCAGAGGCCACAGAAGAGGCCGATAACGAAGCGGCCAATGATCAACATCTCCACTGCCTTTGCCATCTTAGAGAAAGCCATGAGAGTGCCACCAGCAAAGGCCAAGATGTTCACCAGCAGCATGGAGTTCCTCCTGTCAGTGTAAAGATATCAAGACTGAGCTTACAGTGGGAAAAAAATAAATAAATTGCTGGTCACTACCCACGACACCTCCACCCCCCAACCCTCATCTCAGGGTTAGAACAGAGTAATTTCTGTTCAGCTCCTGCCTTGGCCTGCAACCCTTGGATCCCTCTTACCAACTTACCTGCCAAATCTGTTGACGAATAGGCTGACTGAGAAGGAGCCAATCATACCTCCTACTGAGAAGATGGCCACGGAAAGGGACCACAGGGACGTGAGGAGCTCGGAGGAGACAGCCTCCCCGCTCCGTTCTGACAGCGTTCCGTTGAAGAACGTCTGTATGATCTGCAAGAGAAACCAGGTAGGGATGGCATTACAATCCAGTGGAAGCATTTTGCACTCAGGAGAGATTACTTCTGAGGTCTCTCCTTGATTTTGTGGAGTCAAGATGCAAGGACAGACCCTAAAAATTCAACAGGCAGCAACAAGTAGGCAGAAAGAGGAAGTTTCATTGAGAAAGTAGACAGGCAGCAGCGTGAGGAGGGAGATATTGCTTCACTGAGCATGGGGGTGTAGGCTAGTGGAAACACTTTCTGAATGTTTCTGGATTATATTAAGTCACTAAGAGTGCTTGAGAGGGGTTGAGACAGCTAGGAGTGAGGGGAGCAAAAAAACATCACCAGCAAATGGAAGGTAAAATTCTGGTAATACCAGAACTCTTGCAGCAGGGACCAGCTTTTTGAGATGGAAATAGTTTAAAAAACACAAAGTTTCACTGAGATAAGCCTTAAAAAAAAATAATGCAGCATTGTGTAATAAAACATTCCTTCCTTGTCCCACAGGGAGGGATGTGACTGGGCGGTGCTGCTGATTTCCAAGGCATCCTCTTTGATAACGGGAAATTCTGGAAGGGCTGCAGGGGACACGGTCTCAGTATCTGCCCCCAGCAGATGGCAGCAGGACATTGGCTAGGGAAGACCCCCCCCT
>JANHFX010019739.1:0-40894 GCA_027560015.1 Chloroceryle amazona
CGGCGGGAGTGAGACAGGGTCGAGAGGGGCTCGGCAGCCGCGGGAGGTGGGCGGGGCGGCCCGTCCCTGCGCGGTGCCGGGCTGCGCCGAGGATGACGGGACTCTCAC
This sequence comes from Chloroceryle amazona, assembly GCA_027560015.1. Taxonomy (NCBI): domain Eukaryota; kingdom Metazoa; phylum Chordata; class Aves; order Coraciiformes; family Cerylidae; genus Chloroceryle; species Chloroceryle amazona. Next base: position 109 of record JANHFX010019739.1, read on the forward strand.
TGGGTTTTGCTTCTCAGTTAAAGGATGAAAGGTGGTAAGGAGACGTCTTTTGTGAAATTCATAAAGTCTTCGGGGAACTCGGAGTATTTTTTTAAAGCTCTGGAGGTAAGTAGGATTGATCGCCTTTCTCTGGGCTTGGTGAATTATCTTAACAATTATTTCTGTGTTTGACTTAGATGTAGCTTATATTTATGTATCTGGTAATAAAGCTACTTCTGCAGTAGAGGTGTTCAGTGAAGTTTGTAGAAAAACAGTTTTTTGGAAAATATTACTTCTGGAACAGGAAATAAATATTTCAAAACTTACTGACACAGAGTCATTTAGCTTGGAAAAGACCTGATCTTATGGAGTCCAACCCTTAACATTAGTGAAGTCATATGTAGCTTGGGAGATCTGGGTGTTAGTCACCCATCTGTGCACTAAGCAAACTTAGGAAGGACACTGTGGATTGTTTTCCATCTTGGGAGGTTAGTGGGAGCTAATGGTGCTTTGGCACTATTGAATCCTGTAAGTTTGATGAACGTTTGAAGGCCAAGCGTTGTGAAGACTTGAGGGAGTGATGGGGAGTATTTCAGTCTTGTCTTCTGTCAGTTGTCTGCTTTGTTGTGGGCCGTTTCACGTGGGTACACTTGTATTGTTTCCATGTTTCTATTTTTGATGTTAGTTCAGTGTTGTTGTATGTGCTGTTTTCCTGCAGTCTATAAAAGAATTCCAGTCAGAAGAACATCTCCAGATCCTTGAAGAAGAAACAGCACTTAATATAAAAGAAAATGATAAATCGCTTTACATTTGTGATCCTTTTAGAGGCGTCGTTTTCAATCATCTCAAAAAGGTATGCTATAAATCACCTTGCTGGTAGCTTTATTCTTTCTTTTCTAGAAGTGGTCGCTCATGTCCACATGTACACTCTGTATGGCACTGAATGTAGCAGTGTGAAATATTTACAACAAAATATTTAAAACTTCACTGCAGCCTCGATTTAGGGAAGAAGATAAATAGCAAAGCCTAAAGATCATTTTTAAGTATGTGGCAAAATAAATAGTATGATCCATTCCGACTCTGCTGGAGTTGCTCACCTGGCTCTTGCAGTTTTTTACCTCCTGAGTAACATGTAAACTGGCTTTGTTTGATCTGCAAATCGTCCAGCAGACAAAAATAGGCTGGAATTCTCTGGCATGTTAACTATAGCATGTGCTGCCTCAACCGACAAGGATTGTACTGAAAATCTGCAGCTGAAAATAAAAACAAAACTGTCCATTACCTGGAGATGCTGAAGCTGAGGACAGGCCAAGGGCCCTGCCTGCTTCAGGATTCAGAGACAGAGAAAGCCTTCCTTACACCGGGCTACCTTCTGCTAATTTCTTTTTTTTCTTTTTTTCTTTTCCTGATACTATATTGCAGCTCAGCTGTAGGATTGTTGGACCGCAGGTAGTCCTGTACTGTATGCAGTCCCAGCGCTGCGTCCCAAGAGCTGAGCATCCTGTGTACAACATGACCATGGCAGATGTAACTGTATCCTGTACCAGCCTTGAAAAAGATGTCAGGGTAATGCATGGAGGGGAAAAAAAAAACAACAGGTTGTTCAGCTAGTTGTTGTTGACATTTGCTTCAGGTAGCTCATGACTAAGGCAGCACTTGCGCAGTATATAAGTCCGACTGTGCCTGTGTCTGGATATATCAAGTCCTCTATAGTTTGTAGTGTATGTAGTGATCTGTGTATGCACATGTGTATATTACATAAGCACATACATATATAATCATGTAAGATTTCAGCTATATTAATATGTCAGTAAATGTATGTTTTGGGGATTTTTATTAACTTATTATATGGATCACTTCTCTTCCTAGCTTGTGGTTATAATGCTACAAACGTGCTCTGCTTTCATTTACTCAAAACTACATCGTAAAGATTACCCAGTCAGCCATGGTTAATCCTAGAAGTTTACTTTTTATTTATTCTGATATCTCTTTCAAATTTATACTACCTAAAATGTCAACCATCTGTAAAATTTTCCTCATACAGTATGATTGTAGTATTTGTATTAAGGGTACATATTATGTTCAGCTTATCATAAATGCAAATAAAATGGAAAATGTATTTGATTGGTTTTATGGCTTCCATATATACCACTTTGTATTTTTGAACAGGGTTTTTTGGTGAGAAACCATGGACAATAGAAATCCATGATTTTGCCTTTTTAAGGTGAACATAAGTGTGATGTAGGTTCTTTCTTTGTGTGTGTATGTTGTTGTTATTTCTTTGTCTTTTTTGTGTGTGTGTGATTTTTTATTTTTTTTTTTCCCACCCAGGAAGAAGTTCATCACTATGTGCAGATGATGGGCGGACGTGTGTACAGAGACCTCAATGTGTCAGTAACTCATCTTATAGCTGGAGAAGTTGGTAGCAAGAAATACTTGGTAGCTGCTTCTCTGAAGAAACCTATTTTGCTTCCCTCTTGGGTTAAGAAACTATGGGACAAGTCTCAGCAAAGGTATAAAATGCCAACTGATTTTGTTTTGAGGACTGGTAATTCTTATGGTGATATAGATGACTTTTTCAGGATTTTGATTTTACTTGATATAAAAAAATATTCTTTTTTTTTTCTTTCTCTTGTTCCTTTAGCATGCTGAGATACACCGATGTTAACATGGCAGACTACATTTGTCCTGTGTTCCTTGGCTGTACTATTTGTGTGACTGGCTTAAGCAGTTCAGACAGGAAAGAAGTCCAGCGCCTCACTGCTGAGCACGGTGGGCAATACACAGGGCAGCTCAAGATAAATGAGTGTACTCACCTCATAGTTCAGGAGCCAAAAGGTAACCCTTGCAGAGTAAATACTGTTTTCACTTCTTGAAGTACTGTGAATATGGATAAGCATAAGAGTTTGAACTGTCTTTGCTGCAGTGTTGCTCTTACTGCTTTGTTGTAGGGAATCCCTGTTGATGGGAAGAGTAATACAGGGCACCCTTGCTTTGTTCTAAAGGATTGAGAAAGTACAAAATAGAAAAAGAGACCCAGGTGGTTAAGGGAAGAAAAAAGAAGCCTAGAGGGGATGGAAGAATAAACAAAGTTTTTTAGGAGAGATGGGTAGGACTTAATTCAATTTCAATCAAAATATAAATTGTGGACTTGCATGTTTTAACTCATCTATTCTTTGTCCTGTCTGAATTCCATGCTAAGATAAAATGAAAGCTCTCTTTCTTTCCTCTTGGGAAGATAAAAGGATTGTAGTTTCATTATGAGAAGAATAGGAAGAGTTTTCTTTTTTTCCCCATTTTCCCTGCCATTCCTTACGAGGTAATATCCTGGGACTTCTTAAAATTTTTTATTTTTTCTCCCTGTTCTTGAAATCTTTAAAGCATGCTTTTTTGTTTTCTGGGGTTGTTTTTTTGGTTGTTGTGGTTGTTTGGTTTTGGTTGTTTGATTGTTGGTTTGGTTTTTTTTTAGTGCCTTGTCATACTGTGCCTATAAGCTGGCCAGCTGCCCATCAATGAGATTTTTATTTTTTTTTTCCTCATAATAAATAAGCAGCTTATCAGAAGGAAGAGTCCAGGATAACACAACTTCAAAATCAAATATTTAAATTTTCTTAGTGTACAGCCATCTTTCTGTGATCACTGTTTGAAGCATTAGCCTTTTAGTGACTTGCATTTTTTTATTTTATTTGTGTTTGAAAGGTCAGAAGTACGAATGTGCCAAAAAATGGAATGTGCACTGTGTGTCTGTGCAGTGGTTTTCTGACAGCATTGAGAAAGGCTACTGCCAGGATGAGACCATCTATAAAATAGAGGCTGGAGCAAAACAGACTAATATGCCCAGTACATCAACACCTATGAATCATGCCAGCAAGCCCAATAGTAAGTAGGACTTTTAAAATACGTTTTAGGTAGGAAATGTTGGTAGTAAGGAGGAGAAACTGTTTCAAATTAGTAGTGTGCTGCTTGCTTTTGCAGTGCTGGTTTAACAGTTTGGGTAACAGTTTGTGTTCTGATTCTGATTATGCTTAAAACACAAGAGATTACTTTTATGCACAGTGAATAGTCTAATGTTCAGACTTAAAACATATGAATAACTGCTTAAAAAGTAAACCCAAAGTAGGTGTATGATTGTCCGCTCAAGAAGCAGTGATGTGTATCTTTAAGTCCTAAAGTGTAACCGTTCCTGCATGTGTAATTAAAACAAGTATCTGTTAAGAATTTAATCTTACAGTGGTCTCAGCGGGGAAAACAAATGCTGGGTTGTTTTTGTTGTGGGTGGGTTTTTTTCTTTTTCCATTTTTTTTTTCTTCATATATTTGTTTTTATTTGCTCCATGCTATTAACGTTAAAGTTAAAAGCAGTTTGTAGACAAACGCATTCGCATGAAAGACACAGTCACTTAAATGTGTTTTTCCAAACACCTTGTCTCTGTTTAACGCTCGGGGCAAGGTCGCATGAACCACAGAGCAGGACTTCTCTCTATTAGTCCCCCCCTCCCTTCCAAGGAAGGATAAAAAGGGATTCCCCTTGCCTCACCCAAGACTGGAAGTTAAGTCTACAACAAATTTAATGAATTTAATGAATAACATGAATAATGAATAAATTTAATGAATAAATTTCATGAATAACAGGAGGAAAAAAAAATAAACAGAAAAAGGAATATTAAGGGAAGAAGGATATACAACTATATAGAAAACCTGATCTTGGATGGTAATACAGCGCACCCATTCCTGACAAACATGTCAGGAGCTGGCTGAACAGGAGCTTTGGGTTATCACTACCACAGAGCACTAGGAATTCAAGTTATGTATAATGGAAACTGCATAGAACTCTGAAATTACTAAGCTTCATGTTGATAGTACAGAGAGGCCTGTCTATTTTTAAAAGTATTTCTAACAGGTGGCCACAAAACTGGAATAAAAGGTTTGGAAGCATGTCTCATTGTCTGAGGTGTCATCTCACAGATGACATCTGTTTGGGAAGGAGCAGGAGGTGCCTAAGCACCATTGCTAGTAAGACCATACTCAATTGGTGTGTAAATAAAACCTGTGGTATAACCAATGTTATACTTCCTTAGTTTAGGTTTGGGGTTTTTTATTCTTCAGAGTTTACACTTCCTTCTAGCACAACAGAATTGTATGTGGCTATTCTGTATTTTGTTTAGTGAAGCAGTGGAGAGAGACAAGCCAAAACTAATGGCATCCTTCTTTAATTTTATTTCAAGATCATACCCTTTCGGACGTCAGCCACATTTCCAATATCAGCTTGAGTGGTGTTAATGAAACCACATGTAGTTCTTCTACGAGCAGCAGGCTGGATCCTCCTCCTGATGAGCTGGAAAACTTGGATATAAGTTCTTTTCAAGCCCCTGAAGATTTATTAGATGGTTGTCGAGTATGTTTAGCTACGTACACTTTGAAATGTTCAATCTTAACCCCAGGGAAGCAGCTAGGTTGAAGCACTGGCACTTGCTGCTTGAGTGAGCTGTTGTTTCTATGGTCAGCAGCAAATGCCAGATTTATTTTGTGTACGTATACGGTAGCTCATTTGTGTGTCTACACATACATGTGTGTATAACTATTAAGTATGTAGTATAAATATAAAGTTACGTATTTATAGACCTATGTATTGAAACACTGATGAATGGGTTCTAGAATAGGTGTCTGGTTTGGGGTGGAGGTTTTGTTTGTTGTTTGGGTTTTTTTTTGGTTGTATGACTTTGGCTGGGGGTCCATTCCATTAGTAAATATTGACATTTTTGCTAGATTCATATGCAAAAATAAATTTAATCCCATTTTAAATGCTTGACTGTTCTTGCTGCTTCTCAGAAGCTGCACCACTACTTTCTGTGTTCTACAGCAGCCAAAACAAATTATACCAAAATATCCTACTTGAATTTTTTTTCTTACGTTTTACTTCCCCCTCCCCTCCTTTTTTAAAAGCCTTTTTTGTTGCTCTGTTTTCTTTGTAGATCTATCTGTGTGGCTTCAGTGGCAGGAAGTTAGACAAGATGAGAAGGCTTATTAATTGTGGTGGAGGTGTTCGATTTAATCAACTTAATGAAGATGTTACTCATGTCATTTTGGGGGAAAATAATGATGAGCTGAAACACTTTTTGGACAAGACAGCTCACAGGTAATAAGAATTATATTGCTTAAGGTCTACTTCCGCCTTGTTTTCTTTCTCCCACAACCTTGTGAACAGGAAAACATGTATTGATTTGAAAATCCTAAATAGTACTTGATTTAAATGAGAAGACTGCCAGCTAGTATTCTCAAGGATGTCCTTATGTGCTCTTGAAAAATGTAATTCTTTGGATAGCCAAGAGTCACCTCAGTGAATAGAAGAACAAGTATTCTTACTGGTGAAAAGAGTTTCTAACATATTTGTTACTATATTGAGGAGGAGGGATTTGAAAACCCAGCAGTGGTAGATATCATTAAATTATAGAAAATAAGTGTGAAATTTTCTGTTCTCGGACTGATAGAATTAAAAATAATTCTTGAGGTTTATAAAGTGTTCACAGCGTGCTTAGTATGGGAGTTAGACCTTGGGTGTGTGTATATACATCTGCAGAGCGGGAAAGAAGAATCACAGTTCTGAAACCTGCTCTTACTTGTTTGTATAACACTTTATTTTATAGGCCTCATGTAGTGACAGGAAAATGGCTGTTGGAGTCATTTAGTAAAGGCTGTCTACATCCTGTGGAACAATATATCCCTCTAAACTACCAGCTGTTAGAGAACCCAGTTTTGGAGCGACCTGGAATGAAGTCAGCTCTTCCCAAAGATAACAGTCTCTTGAAGAAAGAAGCTATGAACGTTGCAAAGCCCCGGGAAGCTGCTGAAGATTACCTCCTCTCTCAGTATGTAAATAATGGTTCTACAGCAGGTACGTTCTAGGCTCAGCATACCATAGAAAGCTTAACTGCTCGGAATTAGCTTTTTGCAGCATTTGCCTATTAAAAAGCTAGCCACATCTACTGTGTTGCCTTCTGTATTGTGTCTTAGAAATCAAATTTAAGCAGGGCTGGTTGGAGCAGTTTTTAAACTAAAACCTGTCTCAAAGTAGTGGAATACTGTCATTTCCTCCTGGAATTATTTTGAATTGTCCTTGATGTTCTTGTTGAGCAGCTAGTAAGGTTGGTGTCTGTTTTGGTGTTTTGTTTGGTTCAGTTGTGGGGGTTTTTCTGTTGTTTTTGTTTGGTTTGAGTGTTGCTTTGTGATTGGGTTTATTTGTTTTGTCTTGGTTATTTTTTTTCGCCTTTTAGATGAAGTTGAAACACTAACAACCAGAACCTTCGATGATGTTACTCATTTGACTGCTCAAGGAGAGAATCAGTCTTCCACCTGTGATGTTTCCTTGGGAGAATCTTCTGTGCTGGTTGAAGGAGGCTTGTTTGTCAGAAAGACATTTCTTCTGCTGGGTTTTGGTGAAGAGGACGAGTCCTGCATTGCTGATATTATCAAGGAGAACGCTGGGAAAGTTCTGCCGCTGCAAAGCAGAACCATTGCAGACTATGCTGTGGTTCCTTTGTTGGGGTGCATGGTGAAGCAGACTGTTGGTGATGTTGTCACAAACACGTGGTTGGTAAGGGAGTTAAGCTTTCAGTTCTGTGTGTTAACAGGTATTTGTATTAGAAATATATCCTGTCAGGACACATAGTTAGTGGTGGCTTAAATGTAAGTAAGTTGCTGAGAGATTTACCATTTAATTTGAAGTGAACTAAAGGAAAGCCTGCTTTAAAGCTTCTGCAGCTGTAAGGTGTCTTTTATCTGTTTCACTTAATTTTCTACAGACTTGTTAAATAGGACTTCCCTATCATGACTCAAAGGCCTGTAATATGGGAGTCTGACAGCACTCTCTCTAAATAATGAATTGTAGCAGGACGTAGTCGAGTAATAATGATTTCATTTGATGTCTTTGTGCTTACTGCTTCTTGTTTCACACTTCTTACAGCTTTTTAACTTGTGGCAGAAGAGGAAGTCACCTTTATAGCTCAGAGACAAAAAATATTAACCATATTTGACAAGAGCGGGCACACAGTGTAGACTCACCTCTATTGGTATTTTTCAGTGCTAGGTAACTTTCTGTCAAGTAAATCTCTACAGACCATGCCTTGAGCTACTTTTAAGTGTGCCACCAGGGTTGGAAGAGTGGTAACTGAAAAGTTCTGCCACAGTGTGTCAAACCTGACAAAGTTCAAATTCTCTAGAAAGGATTTCATCTGATTGAATGGGAAATAATTTATCACTGATATAATGATGGAAGCAGGATTGCTTGTTGTTGAGCCCATAAATGTTCTTATACAATTGCTGAAATGTTGTTGGCTTCATTGCTCTTTGGCTTGATTTGCATTTTATCTCTTTCCATTTCTTTAAGATAACATGTGTGGAACAGCAGCTGCTTTTAGATCCCCAGTCCAACCCCCTTTTCACACCAGTCCCAGTAATGGAAAGAGTTACCCCTCTGGAAGATTGTGTTCTCTCTTTTAGCCAGTTCACTGGTGCAGAGAGAGACTCCCTGGTTTATCTGGCTGGACTGCTTGGAGCCAGGTAGGTCTCCTCTCACCAGTTCTTCTTGTTCTTAGAGAGCCAATGTGATGAAATCCATGGTGCATTTCATTTCTCTTTTTTTATAGCACTAACAAACATTAAAGTTCTTTTGGATCCTATTAATTTGCAAAGCTACTGCTGAAGCAATGAGAGATTGTTATATCATTCTTTTCTTTTCCTCTCCTTTTGAGAAATTTAGTCAGGATTCACACAGCCTAATTTCTACCAGAATATGATCAGTCTCACATTTCTGAATGACTGAGTCTCTGTTGTAGAACAGAGCAGAAAAAGTCAGTGTCATGGTTTAGAGTCAGGGTGGCCCCTTAGATCTGTAAGAGAGCTTTCTGTTAACCTTCTTCCCTCCCCAAAGGGGAAGAGAAAGGGAATAAGGGGGAGAGACTTATTGATTAGAAAAGGAAACTAGAACAGCTTTAATGACAATGACAATAATAAAAATGGAATATGTACAAATATATATAAAACCAGTATCAAACCCAACCCCCCTGATGGTATTTAACATCACCATCACCACTGATGCTGTGGAGCAGGGACCGGGAGGCCCCAGACTGGGCCCCGCAGCAGATGGGAGCTGTGTTCAGGAGCTGGATTCTGATAACTGGATTCTGGAACACACCGACTGGGATCAAAGGCAGAATGGACAGAGTCCTCCTCTGAGGAAGGAACTGAAAGAGGACCTGAATAAAGCCAAGCAATGCTGGCAAAGTGGTCCAAGAAAGGAGAAGAGCCACAGACGCTCTAGATCCCTCAGCTTTATGCCAAATATGATGTATAAGGGTTGGAATACCTCGTTGGTCAGTTTGGGGTCACCTGCCCTGTCCACTCCTCCCTGCAGGTGCGGCCTTTCACTTTCCTTCACCCCCGGCGTGGTGCACAAGATCCAGCAGTGGCCTTGGTCTGCACACCAGTCCTTGGTAGTAACTCTAACCATGGGCTGTTGTCACTTCCAGGAGCAGACACTGCCTGTGAGAACATATTGATAGAAGCAAAATGTTACTGTTTAACTGGTTGGTTTGTTTTAGCTTGTAGGTATGGGTTAGGCTGTAAAGTGCGAAGTGATGGCCTTAGATAATTCTACTGGTTTGTTTTCTATCACTTGAATGCATTTTTATAATAGTATAAATGTGCGCTAGGTTAATTTTTGTTTGACTAAATGAATGTTTTTTAAAATATAATTTTAGAGTCCAAGAATACTTTGTGCGGAAAGCCAATGCAAAAAAGGGGATGTTTGCCAGTACCCATCTCGTGGTGAGACAACCAGATGGTTCCAAGTATGAAGCTGCAAAGAAGTGGAATTTGCCAGCAGTCACTGCGGCTTGGCTTTTGCAGTCGGCAAGGGCGGGAAAGAGAGCAGATGAAAGCAAGTTCTTGGTTGAAAATGCAGAGGCTGAAGGTTTGTTATGAGCAAGTTAGGGACTGCGATTGTGTCATTGCACTGTTTGGTCATGATTAAGAAGGCAGGTAGGAGGAATTTTTGGTTTTTTCCTAACACCTTCGAAGTATTAGAGCTAAAGGATATTTTTCCAAGTATTTTTTTCCATATTTTTTTTTTTCCCTGCTGTTGAGTCAGGATTTATAGAAATGATCCTGTGTGTTTGCTGCCAATCTCTTGGACCTAGAGGAGTTTTGTGGCTATCAGTCACTTGGGAATCAAGTTCAGTGCCTCAGCTTTGTTCTTTCACATGTCACACATGCCATTCTGTAGGTTGCATGGGAATTGATGATAGATCCATATTAGAACTTCATACTCATTAGTCTGCAATGACATGATGCCCCTCTGTTCAGTCCTTCATGACAACTTCATCTTCTGATGCTTCTGCTCCTTTTCTAGTTATTTCCCTACTTCTAATTGGCAATATTTCTTCCATATTAAACTGCAGACTACAGTGATTTAATACTGAATGTTAGCAGACCTGTTTTACCAGTGCCCTTGTGAATTAATTATGTGGGTCACTAAGTCAGAGGACAAAAGGTATGTTGTTAACATAGGCACCTCTTATCTGTGTATTACACTTTTAAGGTGGGGAAAAAGGAAGGGGTGTGTGGGAAATGGGCAGTAAAATGTAAAAACAATTCTTGTACTAATCTTTTTGAGCTATAAAGATATGAATAATGCTTTCTAGAAGCATTTATGATGGATAAGGGCTCATTCCTGGCTAAATCTTAGTCCTGTTAATCTGAAGGCATAAGGGACTGGTAATGTGTATAGTGACTTAAAGAGGTGTGATTCAGAGTCATGAATACAAAAGAAATGTTACAGTTTATGGGAAGTAAGGAGCCAGGGAGGAGAAGTTACCATTAATGTTGGAAGGGAAGGATTTGTTGTGTATTGCATGTTTTTCTTGGATCTGTATTTTGATAGTCGTTGTATGACATGTGACCTATACAGGTACGTGTGGAATTGCAGACAGCAAGAGTGGGCCAGGGTTTGCTCGCTCTTCTTCCAACACTTAAGGTCAAGCCCAGTACCAATGTAATTCAAGCTAAATAGTTAACTGAAAGAGACAATTAAGATACTGACTTATTTTAAAATACAATCATCAGTTCAGAGCATTTATTGGAAGGGTTATGAATTTTTTTTCAGAAAAACTCAGATGAATTTTCAGTTGTTTTAATAAGTGTATGTGAGATTTGTGTTCAAAAGAAAAATCAGGTTGCTTTATGTGTTCTTTGTTTCCTTTAAAGATAAGGAGAGTTCCATTACTCAGCTTAGCAAGACAGCAGCAACTGTTACATCTCCTGATTCAGAACAACCTACTTATCTCCTTGAAGCTGGAAAAAAAACAGCTGTGACCCCTCTTGATATCAACAGGTTCCAGAGTAAAGCTTTCCAAGCTGTCATCTCTCATCATATTGGGAAGTCAACCCCTCTTGCACAAGGGGGACTGCCACAGAAAGAACCGTCTTTACATCTTGATACACCATCAAAATTTCTCTCCAAAGACAAGTTATTCAAGCCTTCTTTTGATGTAAAGGTGATCCTCTTTGCAGATTTTTTAGTCTGTAGAGCCAGTAGGGTTAAAGATGCCCATAAATTTAAAAACAGCACAGAAACCTTTGCTCCACCCCTTTTTATGCTGTTAGCAATACAGACTTTCCATTTTTAATACAGCCAGGAAAACCATCTTCATTTATTTATATGTATTTGTAGTTAATGAGCTATGCACAAATTTATCGACTAATAGATGCTATAATGTCCTTAGCAAAACTTCATTGTGCGTATTGCATCATATGCTTGTGTTGTACACCTTGAATGGTATAAAATCTGTATTCTTTATATCTAAAGACTGAGAAACATAACAAGAAAGCTTATAATTGCTCCAGATACTTGGAAACAAGGATTTGCTTGTTTTCTGATGAAATACCAATGCCAATTTAATGAAATGTTTTAACTTAATAGCTTTATAGCAATTACAAAACTGTTACTGCAAATACATAAATGCATTGGGGTTCTGGGCTCATTGTCTCGTTCAGAAGGCCACAAAATGCTAGAAAAAATGTACTAGGTTTCAAACAGAGCAATGAAACCCCTGGTACTTAAGGAATATCTGTGCTGCATAGTTCTTGAATGACTCCAGTGTGCTTTGGAAGGCTTCAGATTTTTTTTTTGTTTTTGAGGCCTGAATTGAAAGATGAATGCATTGATTTCCTGCAGAGACATTAGGTTTATTGGGGGGGTTGTTCATGGGTTGACTGTTTTGTTGTTGGCTTGTTTGTGGGTTTTGTTGGTTTTGTTTGTTTGTTTTAGCTCCTCTGCCCATCGTAGAACAAAACATCTATTACAAAACCAGGCAAATCCAGTGTTCTCTTAAGTTAGTTCTGCTTCATGAAGAGAAGGCTCTGGAGAGACCTTATAGCAACCTTCCAGTGCTTCAAGGGGACCTTACTGGAAAGATGGGAAGGGATTTTTTATCAGGGAGGGTAGTGATAGGTTATGGGGTAATGGTTTCAAAGTGAAAGCTGCTGCTATAGCACACTGTCTTGGTTTGGGAGTATGAAATCTTACTACAGACTGTTTGTGAAAACTTGAGTGAGATTTTTGGAATGTGTTCATGAAAGTCAGTCAGTTGCTTTTTTTTTTTTTTTTTTTTTTGGTAGGATGCTCTGGCAGCTTTGGAAACTCCAGGAGGTCGTGATCAAAAAACCAGGAAACTGAGCACACCTCTCTCTGAAGTCATCAGCAGAAACTTGAAATTGGCACTGGCTAACAGCACAAGGCATACAGTAGCTCTTAGTGCCAGCCCTCAGCTCACTGCTGTGCAGCCCGAAGTGGTAGGAAATTTTGGGTTTGAATTTCTGGAACATAGGCTTAAGAAAACACCATACCTTTTGTGATTTAAGTTACTAAGGAGTTTGTGAATTATGCTTTGTGATCTATTGGAGTAGAAATACATATTATTATGCATTCTTCAATGACAGTTAAAGGAAAGTAAGATAAAAGAGTTTCCTCCTGGCAGACAAAGAATTTTAAGACCTTTTTCTACTGTCTGTACTACTGTCTTGAATATTAAGTAGTTGCTAAGTAACATGGCATATAAATATGTACCAGTTTACGTTTGGTAGTATTGGGATGAGAGGATTTCATCACACTTAAAGTTCCTAGGCTCCAGATAAGCATGATTAAATATTTTGTCTTGAACTAAAGCTAGGAGGTTTGTTTTTTTTAATGCTTGTGTCTTCTTTTCCTATCTTCCTCTGTAAGATGACACTTTTCTGCTTACGAGGAGGCACAAGATACGATTGGTTGCTTACCCCCTCGTAAAGCCACATTATATTATCTCCTTTTGTAGTCACCTTGCCTCTTGGGTCTAATCTACTCTAGTGAGAGAAAAAAAAAAGATGGAGGATGAAAGGGAGCATTTATGTATTGCTTGCCATGTTCATACGTGATTTGCTGTAGAGGAGGGCTGAGAAAGCTAACTGCCTTCAGCAAGGGAAGGCTGTGACTTCTCATTTTCTAGCTCCTTACTCTTACTTTTTTTTTTCAGTCCAGTATAGTAAAATACTTCTGTGCATCAGGTTTCATAATTCCCTAATTTTGGTGTTCAGGAAAGGCTCAGTCTGTGACGAAAGGAGCAGAATATCTTCCAGCAAGACTGTCTGAGAGCAAATCTTTTGTCTTGGGGTTCCTAGAGTGTGGAATGATAACAGTGCTGGGTTATGACCATGGAGCTTGGGAGCAGCAAAAATAGAAAAAATGTGTTTGTCTCAGTTTTGTTGGTATTGCATATTTTACTGCATGCTATGCTAAATGTTCAAGTATTTTTGAATTGATAGTGAAACCTTCCCACCATGACTCTGCTGTTTTTATCTCTGCTGCTTGAATAGGAAGAAGAGCCCAAGCCTCTAGCCAATGTTGTTATATATGTTAGTAAAAAACTTAGCAAGAAGCAAAGTGAACTGAACACCATTGCAGCTTCTCTCGGGGCAGACTACAGGTATCGACCGATACAAACAGCTTCTAAGCTTCTGCACTGATGTGACTTCTAATATGGAATCAGTCTTTGCATTTTAATATGCTTTATCTGTGTGACCTTTTGCAATAGCTAAACATTAGATTTCACCATCCTAAACAATTTTTGTTGCAAAATCAGGCCGTCTGCTTTTAATGTGAAATCAGGACATCTTTCCTCACTGCATCCCCTGTCTCTGTTCTTGATAAGTCTCTCTTGAAAAGGCTGTCCTGAAATCATCGCAGATTGCAGATTTATTTTTTTCCTCTTTCTTTTTTAAGAAAACTGTTTAGCTTTTGGGTAGTTTAAAAATTGCTTTATATTTCATGTTTTGAATCTGATCTGAATTTGTGTTTCTCCCTGGCTCAGAACATTACTTTACAGATTGTAAGCACAGCTAAGTTGGTGTGCTTAGAAAAGCTTAGGAAATACAGGTTGTCACAAAGAGAAACTACAAACTAACATTTGTGATTTAGTGGGAGCAGAATTCTGTCTTAAACCTGATTTACCTATTTTGTTATTGAATTCTATTATGTGTTATCATTCACGGTGTGGATGAAGGAGTTGCCCTGTTTGGTACTAGCTTAGAAATGCTGAAGATACTTGCATTACATGACAAATACTAGTTTTTACTGGTTTTAAATATTAGAATCCTGCATTTTGTTTATTTTGAGCGCTGAGGGTCAGTATTTCACTTGCAGCTCAGTATATCAACAAAAGAAACAGCTCTCTCATCCTGAGTCACGCCTTCTTTTAGAAACTGATTAAAACAAACAAACAGACAAAAAACCTAAAGGAAGCCCCTCCTCTTCTATGTGTTTACTAGATTTAGTTTTGTTGACTTCAGGAAGGCCTTCAAAAGACATTGAAGTTGTTCTGTCCTGCAACTGAATTCTGTCTTTTTAGATGAAGAAAGCAGGTTCCTTCCATTTAGATACAACAATATAGGCAAAACATTATTTGAACGTAAACAAAGGATAGGAGGGTTCTTGAGCTGGATTTCTGGTACTTTCTGATAGTCATGGTATCTTCCAAGTTTATTTTGTTTTCTAGGTGGTGCTTTGATGAAACAGTGACACACTTCATCTACAAGGGAGGACAAAATGACAACAATAAGGAGTACAAATCCGTTAAGGAACGGGGTGTCCATATTGTTTCAGAACACTGGCTTTTAGAGGTATGGAGCTTGCTATGTTCACTTATTAAAAATAAAGGAAGTGGAAGCCTAAAACCAGTCACATGGCAGTGGATTTTCTGTTTGCATTTATACTGAATATGCATAGCAACTGTTTTGAGTCTTCATTTGAATTTATAAATTGAGTGATCAGTTTTCACTGATGTACTTTTACCTTGTTCTCCATGATGAGAAAAGAAATTCTCTTCCATTGAACATTTCTGCTACATATTTCCCAGAATGAGAGCCATGTTTTTCTCTTGTGTAAAGTACCTATATCAGTGGTGTTTTTATTGTAATTTTCCTTTGTTTAGATGCAAAACTTGCTATCTCCATCAGTTTCTCATTTGTCTTATGTTAACTGATTTTATTACAGAGTGCCCAAGAACATAAACGGCTTCCTGAAGCCCTCTTTCCTCACACTTACAATCCCAAAATGAGCCTGGACATCAGCACAGTGCAAGATGTTAGGGTCGCCTCCTCTGGTAAACTTCCATTGTCTGGAAAACCAGCAGAGGAAAATGAGGTATAACATGTGGTGTGAATTCATGTTCTCTGAAGTGATTTGTATTCAGTAAACTTAATTGTTATATTCACATATTAATAGAAGAATGTTGATGCTTATTCAGCAATGCCCTGAATCATGTTTAGCTAGTAATTAATAGTAGCTATTGCAGATGTTCCTTAAGGTTTTTCTGCATTTGTAATATTCCTGTTCTAGGGTGATGAGGGCTAATATAGGCAATTCAGGGTTAGAGTGCTTTCCAAATCTGAAATGAGGTAACTCTAGTCTGCCTCCTCTTGCCTTAGGAGACTTTCAGACTGCAGAACAGGCGTTGTCACTGATGCCTCTTTCCACTGCTTGACTGTAAATGTAGTAGCAGAGAGCTCAGATTTAATCTAAGGCAAAATAAATAATCTTCAGCACTTATACAAGTGTTGAACATGGGGAAAAAATAACAAAATTTTGGTGGTTTAGAATTCTACTTGTCTTTATTGTTTTTAGATTATTCTAGTGGATGAAGATGATGCTGGAGATGATGTAACTACCGACCAAATAAAGGAAACAGTCACTGCAGAGGAAGAACAATTTATAACGAGTGAATCCAAAGGAGGTAAATGTAAATCCTCATTTTCAAAATAGTTCTGGAACATCAGACTAATCAACATTCAGCATCTGAAACTGTAAAAGGCTTAAGATCTGGAAGCTCTAGGTACCATATTTATATATCAGTCAAGTACTCCTTGCCTTATTGTTGCTGGATGAGAGGAAGGGTTTTGCTCTCTATTTTAAAAGACTTTGGCAGTCCATAGTAATCCACTGCAAGTTACTTGATTGCCATTTCTTTGTTTTTAAAACACTGAAGTTTCTTTAACATGACAAATTAGTGGTTTAGAGCATACCTTTTTTGTTATGTAAATAAATGTGTTACAGTGGAATTGTGAATGTAAGTTAGATCATGTGTGCAAATTCAGAAGTCGACCGGATTGAGATAACAATTTGTGTCTCGGAATAGGTGACTTTGGGCACATGCAGTTTTCCTAGATATTTTTTCCCAGATAACTTTTCCTCTCCTTGATGTATTGGTTTTTGTCCTAGTGTAGGGGGGGAAGTTGGAATTTTTGTTACTTTTCACTTAGTACAATAAAACAGTCTTAATCTTACCAGTTTTTTCCTTCTCTTAAGTTTTAACCCAAGCCCTAGAAATGAGGGAGAACTTCCAAAGGCAGCTACAGGAGATCATGTCAGCCACATCACTAGTGAAACCACAAGGGCAGAGGGGATCCCTCTCAAGGAACAGTTTGGATGGTTCTCCAGCAACACCCGATAGCACACGGTCTGTGCGAAACAGCCGCAGTAGGGTCTTGGAAGCTCTAAGGTATTGATTTGTGTTTCAAAGTAACTTATTTTGTCCTCCCGAGGTGCGCTTAGACATTAATTGAAACAATAAGTCTGAAGGGTCTTCAGATGTATTGTCTTTTGCTACTGATGTGTTGAAGTTGCTTCTCTTAAAATTCAGAATCTTTATCTGGACATGCTGGATAAATTGAGTATGTTGTCTTAATCCAGAGTGGGTATCTTTTCTTTTTCAAAAAAATCATAGAACAGTAAGTATGACTGCTTTTTAGTTTTGAACTGAATGATGCCAACTGATGTATTTCTCTTCAGATTAGTGTTCTTAGAGATTGTGAAGAAAGTAGTGCTGCACTATTTCAGTACGTAGGCCGTATGCAAACAGTAGGCACTCCTGCAAACAACATTCCGCTGTGAATTTTTCTCCTCTTTTTCTTTTCTTGTTAAACAGAGAATAGGATTCAAACTCTTTAACAATGTAGACCTACAGTGAGAGTGATGGAAACCTAGCAAATTACTCCTTTAGCTTGGTGTTTATTTGCAAATCGATAGGCTCAGTAAAGAGCAGACTACTCTGATTTTGGAGTAATTTATCAAAATGACATAAAATAAAAACACCTCTTAGAGATAGATGCTTTGTTTGCCTTTTTTCCAGCCTTGCTGACACTTGAGCTCATAAAGCCAGGCTGACAGAGTTGCTTTTATACTGAAATTTACCCCTTTCTCAGCCATGCTTTCTAATAATACGGTCACTTGGATCCTACAGTTGATGTGCCCATTGCCTTCTCATATGGTAGTCTTCTGTAAAACAAATGGATAGTGAAGGTGTTTGTGTGTTTTTCCTTAGGCAGTCCCGTCAGGTTCTCACAGATGTAAACACGGAGCCATCCCAGAGTGAGCAGATCGTCTGGGACGATCCTACTGCAAGAGAGGAGAGAGCCAGACTTGTCAGCAACTTCCAGTGGCCTAATAGTCCTTCCCAGTACACTGAGCAAGGTCTAAGTAACGCCAACAAGAACATGGAAGAGTCTGCCTCCAAAAGATCTTTCACCGATGCAGAGATTGATGGTATGGGTGGAACCAGAAATGCAATATCCTTGTTCTTTGCTTCAGCATCCATTTGATCGTGGGGACTTCTAGAATACAGTAGTGTTTGAATTCTACTTTAAAAAAAGAAAGAAATGAGCATTGTTGGCATTTCTTGAATGCCAAAAGTACAATTTTCCATCTTTGAGCCCCATTATGTGTTGTTTTTTTTTAAGGAGAAGCTTTCCTATCCATTTGCTATTTGTGGTCAAACACCAAGGCAGCGCTTGTCTAAAAATAATCTGTGACAACTTTAGGAAATCTTCCAAATTTTTGTTTGCAACCACAGCTGATTTTCAGGTAACATTTTGGTTGGGTATAGTGGAATTTGAATGGAAATACCAGGAGCAAAATACTTTTAATTGTAGTGGAAATATTCATAGGTGAAGAATGGCGATATAGAAAAAGACAACCTCCCAGAGGTCTCAAATTTATGGCTTTCTATGCTTGTGAGTGATCCTCTGTGGCAGTGGTCTCCCTGAAAACTGACTTTATCCTAGAGGAGGCTGAAGAAAGCGAGCTGGATGCATTTAATTGATTTTTTTTTTTTTTTTTGATTCAGCCAAACTCAGTGTGATTAGCCAAAGAAATAAGGCCACTTAACATTTTGGGGGGTTGTTTGGTTTGGGGTTTTTGGTTTGTTTGTTTTGGTGTTGTTTTTGTTGTTCGTTGGGTTTTTTTCCAAAGCAAGCCATCTAGAGATATGAGTCTTGTAATATTGCAGTGGGTGGTTTGTGGTATAAGGAAGAGCATCTTTATGAAAGGTAACAGTGAACTGCAACTTTACGTGTTATAGCAGCAGTTGTGCTTTGTCCTTTTAGGATAGATACTTCTTTATTTTTTTTCCCCACTTTATCCATAATTCTTTTCAGCCAAAGGTGAGTCATGCACCACTGCTTTGCTTTCACAGCTGTTCCTGAGGCTGGGCATGGAGATTTGGTAGAAGGTCTAAAGAATCCTGTGTGCATAGATCCCGAAACACCAGTTAAAGATCACTTGATCCCCACTCCACAAGCCCCCAGCATTGCTTTCCCACTGGCTAACCCTCCTGTGGCACCACAGCCCAAAGAAAAGGTTTGTTAAATGAACAAATATGTTTTTCATTCTGAGAGACATAGCGATGCTTTAAGAAGTTTCGAACTTGATGGTAAATATAAAATAGGTGAATATTTTCATGTCAAGCCTTGAAGTGGATTACTCTGGGCAGTTCTATTTCTTTCCCCATTTTCTTTGAGATTTTGAACAAATAATGTTTGGTCAGACAAACAGAGCTTTTAGTTCTGTTAGTTCCTGCTGGAATGCTGAGGTAGGCTTTAGAGTGGAGAGACACTGTCTGTGTTAGTTGGAACTCCTCCAGTCACATTAGGATGATGGAAAAAAAAGTTTAGGCCTGTGTTTCCTTGGGGGCATCTGAATTTATGTTTAGGTGCAAATGGAAAATTATTTTTCTGCCAACAATCTGGCTTAAAGTTCTACTATTTTACAGCAGACTTGGAAGGGGCAGGAAAATGTATAGTTTTTTGCCTATGACAGTTAGTTCAGTTGTGCCCTGGAGAAAGGGGGAACCAAGAAGATGTTAAGCAGGAGCGTAACATTGATTTGATAAGATCCAAGCTTTTTGTCAAGTGATTGACAGGTTTGGTTCTCCTTTATCTGGCTAAAAGAAAACTTTATATAAAAATAACCCAGGATGTTTGGCAGAGAAATAGCCAACTGTCAACCTCATCTTTCTGTCATATTTTCAGAATCTGTTTCTGTATTTCTAGGCTGCTACAGAAGATGAGAAGGCTGATGAAGAACCAGAAAAACCCCGTAAATTTCAGCTGTCTTCTCTTAATCCTCAAGAAAGATTTGATTACTGCCATCTGATTGAGGAATTAGGTACCAGATGTTTGTGAAATGCAAAGAATTAGTATGTGTCTGTATGTGTCAGGTCAGCTACAGCTCACTGGGGGAAAAGAAGGGTCTTCTGTTAGTGACGCATCAGCTTTGAGGTCTCAAATTTATGGCTTTGTGTGCTTGTGAGTGGTTCTTTGAATATATTGTTATTATGTGAACGTTCAGCTTTGCCATGAACAGCAGTGGTTTTGTCTTCTGGCAGTTTTCTTCTAGCTCTCTTCACAACAGCTTCATTCTTTGCTGTTGGGAGTGCCCAGGAGCTGCTGTCCTCTGGTGTCTCTCTCATTCCTGTCTGTGCTACAGTGGCACTTTATTTTTATCAGAGCCACTCTAATAGAACATCTGTCTGCTTCTCCTTTCTTGCCAGCTTCTGCCCATGTCACTTCAGTGATAACATTTTCAATGTAGATTTGAGTTAAGTATACTTTGATCCAAATTCAAGTAATTCTCACTTTGAGTTGATCTTGCTGTGGTACAGCGTGACCCTTACATAATTTGCATCAAATTCATGCTTCAATTCAAGGTGGACTAGTACTTGAGAAGCAGTGCTTTGATCCAAGTTGCACACACATCATTGTGGGACATCCTCTTCGAAATGAAAAATTCTTGGCTTCGATGGCAGCTGGGAAGTGGGTGCTTCATCGTTCCTACCTGGAGGCATGTAGAGGAGCTGGCTGCTTTGTTCAGGCATGTGCCCATGTTACTGAGAAATTAGTATCTTGAACATTTTCATGTTTCATTTTATTTTGCACTACTAGGAAAGGAATTAACCTCTCTTTTGAGGTACAGGATAAATTAAATACCTGTACTTTTCACAGTTGCTTCTGAAAATTGAAGCTTGAGGACCTTCTGGTAAATTTTCACTGATATCAGCTAAACTTGCATGCACCATGTTACACCAGGAATTAAATCTTGATCCTTTCAATAAATGAACAGATTGTAGAGTTGGATTATTTAAACTCTTACCACATACACAGATAACTGCAAGAGGAGTCTGGTTGGGTATGTGAGTTGATTTAGATACATATGTGCAATTAAGAACCATGTATCTGAGTATACCTGCAGCTGTTTGGGCCAGATAAATCAATACAAAAAGCTAGAGCTGGGATTTGTTCTGGGGTGAGGTTTCTTGTTTGGTTTTTCTTTTTGGTGTGTGGTTTTGTTTCTTTTTTTATGTTTTTGTTGGCAGAGTTGGCAGGACTGCTTTGTAATTCAAGCTTATGATTGTTCTAGGAAGAAGATTATGAGTGGGGAAGTAGTTCCATACTTAATGTTTTGCCTGGAATCAATGTAAACCAGAAGAAACTAGCACTTGCAGCCATGAGGTGGAGGAAAAAAATACATAAAGGGAGGCAAGAAACTGGCATTGTTGAGGTACGGTATTGTTAGAGGTATTTAGGTACTCGTGCAGCGTTAAGTTGTACAGTGCGGGTGAACAGGACAGGGAATGTCACCACAACACTCAGAAATTTCACTGTCAGGGACAGGTTATTAAAACCAAAATGACTTAGCTGCATATGTTCTAGTTACATGATTTTGGTTTTTAAGAAACTTCTAATGCTGATACATTAAAAGCTGTAATCTCCTGCTGAGCCAGTGTTGACATTTTGCAGAGCAGTAACAGAAATGCTGTGCTGTGGGGTACAGGTGAGCACAGCTCTCCAGTGTTTTGAGACCTCTAGCAGCGAGCACACTGCTGTGCTTCAAACCAGGCACAAGCTCACACCTTTCCTAAAGCACTGCCCCCGATGTTTACAGCGCAGGTTCCACAGTCTGTCAGTGAGAGGTTTTTTGTAAATAGGACTTGGGCTCCCCAAAGCCTTTTAACTCCTCTCTCAATCAGGCATTGCAGTCCAGTATTCGTTGAAAGATAGAAATGCTGCTGCTGTTTCAGTTGCATCAGGAGAAATCTCGACTTAATGTACTTTACCTTTTGAAACTAAATGCTTGTCACAAACCCCCTGCAACCCCTGCACCCCTTGCCTAATTGGAAACTGCAGTGAGTGCTGCTAGGAGGCAACCAGTTGGCCCAAGGTGCCTTTACTGTAGCTGCGTAATGTCGTGCATGGGGTGGGGGGGAAAATGTTTCCAAGTAGCTGTTTCTCTTCAGATGTGTTTCTGAAAATGAGAATCTGGTGCTCTGGATTAAATATTCATTGCCAAGAGTCTTTTGGGGGGTTGGTTTGCCCATAGTTGGATGTTCTGTGGGTTTTTCTCTGCCACTTAAAGACAAAACAAGGTGATAGGAAAACTTTATCTGATGAGTGTTATCAAAAGGGACAAATGATAGATCTACTAAGCCTTTGTACTTCTTTAGTACTAACATACTTTTGACTAAATTGAGTCTTCTACCTAGGGAGCTTTCAGTGGCTGGAAAGTGATCCTGAATGTTGATCAAACCAAGGAAGCAGGATTCAGGCGCCTTCTTCAGTCAGGAGGAGCAAAGGTAAGTAGTTCTTGGAAAAAAACTAGTTAAATATACATATGTTCCTTTTTTTTCTTTCTGGTGAATTCTGCTGGGTATTTTCCATGTGAGTAAAAAGGTCTTAACCAACAGAATTGCTTAGATGGGATAGCTGAGGCAGAGGGTGGGAGGGAAAAGCTGTGTCATCTTCATTTTGCAAGTGGTCAGGCAGAGCAGCATGTCACACAAGTCGGTAGTGCCGGTGGGAGCAGAGGATAGAATTTCGGTGCCCTGCTCTGACAAGAAGGATCATCCTTCTTGAAGGGTACGTGGTGGTACAGAGTGCAGCTGGAAATCATAGCATCGTAGATCATTTTGGTTGGAAGAGACCTTTAATATCAAGTCCAGACATTAACCCAGCACTGTCAGGTTGCTGAGCAGCCTGGTCCAGGCCTTCACAACACTTTTGGGAAATAAATTGTTCCTCATGTACAACCGGAACTCTAGACATGCTCCAGCCCCTGAATGCCCTTCTTGGACTGAGGGGCCCGAAACCGAACCCAGGATTCAAGGTGCAGCCTCCCCAGTGCCCAGTACAGGGGAACATGGTTTGCTAGTTAATTTGATGAGGGAAATAATAGGTTATGAACTGTATTTGTCTCAGGGAAGAAATACAAACTCATTTTTGTCTGTCGTATTTTACTCTGTAGGTATTTTCTGGTCATTCTGCAACTCTCTTTAAAGAGGTGACTCATCTCTTCGCCGACTTCAGCAAGCTGAAGCCAGATGACACCAGGGTTAATATATCAGAGGCAGCAGCCCAAGGGGTGAACTGCCTGAAACCGGAGTACATTGCCGACTACCTCATCCAGGTGAGCGTGCCTGGGGTGCTCTGGGGTGTTCCTCACCTACTCGGGCGGTGCACTTCATCTGTCCCTACAAGCAAAGGGGGCAGGTCCCTCACTTCCAGCACCCTCAGCCACCCAGTGCCTCTAAAGGGGACTGCTTGGGTGCCTCCTTGGCATCAGAAAACTAATGAGCAGTTTCTTCTCAGAAGCTTCCACTTTTTTTTTTTTCTTTTCTTTTTTTTTTTCTTCGCCTCTATTGAAGGACCCACCTCCCCCAGTCGAGTCATACTGCCTGCCTGAAGCTGGATCTTACCTTCGGAATAAGACAGAAATTGGAACTGGATTATCCCAGAAAAGAAAAGCGCTGGAAGAAATGAGTGGAGTGAAGCGATCCAGAATACACTGAGAAAATTCTGTGCTTTGGATTTGTACATTTCTAAATTCATATTTATATTCTTTATTTCTCACCACAAAAATTAAAAAATAGCTTTTGAGTTTCACTTCTAATTTGTGCTGAGATTAAAATAATTTTACAGTACTACTCATAGGAAAGATTGCTTTGGTTATCAGGAACATCTAAAAGTATGGCAAGAGCTCATCCAAAAAAAAGACTTCTCTCCAGAATGTCCTAACCATCCCATTAATGATTTTGGTTAGGGACACTATTTTGTAAGAAATACTTAGCAAGGTGTTTATCACATTTTTTTTATCTGTGTGTTGTGGGGAAAATAGCACTGGGTAAGAATCCTGTTGCATTTCTCACACAGTAATGGACTTGGCTTTTACATTAATTTTTCCTCTTTTGGTATTTTCTATTGGAGGAGAAAAGGGAAATCAGACAAAAAGATCTGGCTTGTAAATATTTCTACTAATACAGTGTGTAATAAATATTTCTGTAAAACAGAGATGCTGTTGAGGTGCTGCCATTCTGAGTGCTAGTGGGTCTGTTCAACAAATGCAGAACTAGCCCTGACCAGCGCTGAAGTTGTTCTGACCATGCTCCCTGTTTGATTCTTTGACTGGAACCAAAGGCAGAACAAAAATGTTAGTTTGCAGCCACTGGAAGTGTTCTTAGTCAGACAACTGCAGTATTTGAGAAACTGACCTTTGGGTAACGATGGGGTCTGGATATTTGTTTACTGAGCTGACTGTATGTGGGTTGCACTGTGTTAGTCTGGGTAAGTCCTTCAGCAACGTGAAGAGCTGTATTTAAGTAGCTAGAATTGCTGCAGCTTGTTGGAACTTTTGTGCACGGGACCAGTGGAGTTGTCTGGGGAAACAGCTGTTAACATCTTTAAAGTCTATTTTATTTACCTTTTTATTGTTTCAGAGGGATAGTAGGTTCTTTTATTTTCTAGCTGCTGAATACTATTTTTAGACAGTCTTTGCATCAGTATCCATTGCAAGTAGAAGACAGGACCCCCAAGCATCTAAGCCCTGTGCAGTCTGGAGAACCTTGCTCTAGGCTTGGAGAAGGAGCCCCTTGCTGGGAAAGGGACAAGGGACCAGAGCTGTAGGTGACCCAGGTGAGAGAGAACAGGACAGCAACCTGCCTTTACGTGCAGGGCTCTGCGCTCTGTTGCTGCTTCCTACTTCAGTGCAGTGGGTGTTTTGTCAGGGAGCTTGGGACGACCTGCAGGAGTTGTTGGGAAGTACTAAAGATGCCCATGAATGTGAGGGATTTGATTGATTTTTTGTTGTTGTTGATTTTTAAAGAGGTATCTGTGCCACTCTTAGGCTGTGGTAAGATTGCAGTGACTTCAGTCCTGGCACCTGCTTTGCTTTTCTTAACAGCTTCATGCTTTTTGTAACTTCTGGATGTGAAACATCTCTGACTTGCTCTAAGCCCACACTACTGAAAATAATGCTGCTGCGAGTGCCTTAAATCAGATTTTGAATTAACTTTGTATTTCACTGGCAATTCTCCATTGTGCCTCCCAAACGCTGCTTTGCACTGTAGATAGGTGTGGACAGTAGTGGGGTCCTGTGATTTCATTATATGGTGGGTTTTTTTTCTTCCAGCCCTCAGAAGAAGCTGTTGTGGATGGGTGGTGCTGCTATTCCCACTTCACAGATAAGAAACCACTCCCTGACCCACTTAGTTAATCTTTAAAGAAGTCCTGGAGACATGCAGTTCCTGCAGCTGCTGTGAATCCTAGGGGCAGGGCAGAAGGGGAGCAGCTAAAATCAGACACACACCAACCCCCCGGTAGGATCTGAGCACTCTTTGCTCTGCAGCCATCAGCTCAGTGCCCAGCTGCACTGCCCCAGTGGACATGGGGTGGAAGCAGGCACAAGGAAGGAAGGAGGACAGTGAGGGAGGGCTGGGGAGAACAAAATAAAAGCCAGACAAACTTAGAGGTACAAATTCAGTCGGTGTTGTTAAGAGAAATTTATTTTCTTCAGCTTTCTTCACCGGAAACATCACAAAAGTGCTTTACAGCGTTTTATAGCAAAGAACAACAGCAGGTGTGTGCACTGCACAGGTAGAAGTTGTCCTATGCAGAAGCCATGATAGGTAAACCAGGGTGAAAAAGGGTACTGACAAAAATATATATAGTACAGGTTTTGAACTTAAATTATGACTATAAACATATAATTATCTAAATATACAGGCACCATTAGGTCCCTGTGTGAACTGAGGGGGCCATACAGGGATCCTCAGAAATAGATCATGTTTTACTCTGCTGAAATGAGTTTCTGCTGTGCTCAGTAGGCTCCTGCCAACCCCTTCCCCAGCCAGACAGCATTATTCTGCACTACAATGAGCATTCCAATAGCTCCATCTTCATTTCTTCAGGTTAAGTCTGGCAGAGAGATGTTCTGGTACGTGGCTGACAGCAAATTCAGTTTTGTTTTTTTTTCACTCAGAGGTATCCGTTTTCTGTTCTTATTAAAATAATCAAAATGCTTTAGGCTGGACCCCACTGTCCAGATGAGATGGTTTTGTTAGAACTAGCATGTTACCAGTCATACAACCCTACCCCTCGGCACAGCTGAACTGTGTTGTGACCAGAGCTAATGCCTTCATTTTTTTCTGTATTCTGTGGTAGTTAGGTGCCTTTGCAGGTCTAGGTTTAAATTCGAGGAGATCCCATGTACTTGCTAAGCAGTTTTGCAATGGATGGAGCTGTGTTCAGAATGCTAGAGCCCTGGCTGAAGAAATGCAGCATGATGGAGGCTCAGGAGTTGTTGCTCATAGAGCTGCTTTCTAAGTGGTGAAGAGTTCAGGCACCTGGCTAGAAATCCTTGTCATGGTCATATGCAGATGAACAAAAGAAGGAGGGTATACTCTAGGGTGAAGAAGGTCAAATCAAGAACTTTTTGCCGGGCTGTGAGTTGCAGAAAAAAAGCTAGCAGAGCCAGTTACCTAGAAAACACTGTCACACCAGTTTACAAAGCCAGTTTGCCTTTTACCTAATTCCCAGGTTAAAGAGACAGTGCACAGTCAGAGACTAGTCAGTCCTGAAGGTTCTGGGTGGTTAGTAAATAACACTGTAAGAATTTAAAGCAGCAAGACAGGGCTTTGGTGAGTGTTTCAGCTTTGTGGGGAAGGGTACGAAGTACTACAAGCTGTACAATCCAACAGGCTTGAGCCTTCCCTGATGCCGCTGCCTGTGTGTTCAGAAACATGGAGTTACTGGTAAATGCAGTCAGTGCTGAAAGGCTTAACCTTATTTACAGTTCTCTGAAGTACAAGATGAGGAGGTGAAGAGATGAAACAATCCAAAAAGCCCAAGCCTGCTCCCAGTGTTGCTGCACTCACCTTCATCTCAAATGCTGTAATCTCATTTCGATGGCCAGTCCAATACGACAACAGGTACATTAGACTAAGCCTGGCTGAGCTCAGCTGGTTGCTGGACAGAATCCACATAACACATCTGCTTTGCATCTGCTTTACCTCTGCCACAAATAGAGAGCAGTGTAGCCCAGGAATTTAAATCAGGTTTCCTACAGGGCTTGTTCCCTCATGCTTGACTCTACCTCTTTTATCTAGATTTCACGTGAGAAGATTGCAAATCAAGTTTTGATGAGACTGATCTCAAGTAACAGATGTAACTCTGCTGAAACCAGTGAAGTTAAGCTCTGGGAGATCTGATGCATGTGTGTTTTACCTGATCCTCAGTTCATTTGTTCTCTTCTATCAGCCTGTTTTTATGGTTTGAATCATTTTGTTATGTTTATACATACTCTGAAAGAGATAAAGAATGAGTGACTTGCTTTAATTAAAAAAGGAAGCTTATGACAGCACTAACTAGCAGCTTTCAGGAGGCCAATTATTGAAATGAAGTGGTTATAACTCAATGACTTTAAAGCTATACCTGAACTAGAAAGAAAATTCAATACAGAACATAGGAGATAAGAAACAGACCAGAGGAGGTCCAGCTGAGTAAAAGTAAGAGCATGCCCTGCTAATCCCTGCTAAAACAATGAATTATATACAGAAACTGAAGACTTCAGCATAGGGGATGGCAAAGACTGAGCCCACTGGAAGTTACTGGGTTTGCCAGCCCTGGGAAAGATGGCAAGTGCCATGACAAGCTAACTCACTCTGTCACCTTGGCAACAGAAAATAAACCCCTGGCAATGAATACTGGATGGGCTTTAAAACATTCATACATGCTCTGATGGACTCTGAGTTAGTTGTGATCTTTCAAGGGGATGGTCTAGGCATCACCTAGGACAGCTAGATGAAGACATCTGCTCACTGTGTAGTTGCAGTCAAGAAGGTAAGATGTTAGGCTGTATTAAAGACAGAACAATATGGAAAAGTATTACAGCATGTATGTTTCTCAGAGTCCTCAGTGAATAATTGCTGTTTCATCAGCACCTTGAAAAAAAGTGACATATTGGAAAAATACAGGGAAGAAAGACTGTCAGAAGCAGCTCTTTGTAGCTGGAAAGACAGCAAGACCACCATACTTTAGTTAAGAGGGGAAAAAACTAAATGATAGACATCATAAAAGTAATTTTCCCCCACCCTATAACAGGATATATACCTTAAAGCCATTGTAAGCCACCTACCAATCTGCTGCCCTCAATATCACCCATGTTTACCACCAAAAGGTCCCCACGTGTTACTCTTTAATGCTTATTATGCAGCTAGTTAAACACTTCAGAGGAAGTATCTGCCATAGTTTGTTGAAATTTAACAGTAATCATTCATGACAGAAAATTGTCACAGCTGATGCACTGTAACAACTATCCTACAGGTGCTGCATGATTAAAAAAGGACAAGAGTAAAAGCTGAGCCATGAACCCTGAAATCACCAGCAACAGCAAACAAAGGGCATATTCATAAAAATCTCTTTGCGTTCCTTCAGCTGCAGTTAACTAATAAAAGAGGAGATAATAGTAAAATGAGCCATCACCCCTTCTCTGACTGTATTCCCTTCTCTCCTTAGCCCTCAGCTCAAACTTCTGATTTGTTTCACAAACACTTCTCCATGGGCAACTCTTTCCCTTTGGTTTATTCCCTTCATCTTCTCCTCTACAGCCTGCCTTAATACCAGATTTGTAGGAGTTTTGAAGTTAAGGTTATTGTCTCTCCTGTATTTTTCACTGTATTCACTCACTGGGAAGAGGGCGAGAAAATGACATTCCTACTAAAGAGTACCACTTAGTGTCCTGACAGAAATACATACTTTCAGGAGTGAACATTCCTAGTTCATGCAGTTTGAACCTGCTTTAAACCAGCCACATTAGGAGCTAGTTATCAACTGGGAGCAGGAACTTATTTCAGTCAGATGGGTTACAAAATAGAGCACTATTGATTTTAATGTATTCCTCAAAGCCTCATATTCATATACCACTCCAGTTGTACAGATTAAATTAGAGAACAAATACCAAGTTACGAGTGCTCAGCCTGAGCTTCCTCTTACCCATACATACTGAAATAAGTCTAATTACCTAATACTTAAATAGAATGCATTCTGTAGAAATAAGCCTTTCCAAAGTAGTACTAAAATACTGTTCTCCATCAGCCCCAGCCCTTGACAGAGAACAGCTCTGGCCTTGCAACACTCCTGTGAGGTAGGCTGTTGGGTTTTTTTTTGGCACAACTGGGAAAGCTGAGGCAAAGTGAAACTTAATTACTTGAAGTTAACCCAGCAGCTCAGCAGAAAACCAAGGCCAAATCTCACTTTCCTGGTCCTGTGCTCTTGCTACAGATAGGCTGGCTTCTTTTCTGTGCACACAGTTGTGATACATTTTTAATACCTGCATTCTGGCTGAGCAGCCCTTTGAACTTCATTAACCTTGCTGTATCCACAGAGGTTCTAAGCAACTGAACACAAAGCCACGATATACATACCATTGGAAGGTACTTCTCAAAAAAAGGAAAAGTCTTCATAGAAATTTCCATCAGCTTTTTATCATGCAGATATGAAAACTTTTTTAATTATGAAAAGTTATTTCCTAATAAGATTGCTGAACTACCTTGGAATCTGGCTCTTCTCAGTCCTCCCTTTAGGCAGCTGGTTGGACAGCTTTGTACCAATGCACAATTCTACCTTTTCCTCATTCTTCTCTTGGAAAGTGAAAAAAAAAGGCTGCCTTCCCTGAGTACTGAACTTCACACACCTTTGCTGACGTGAAGTCAGGTGGCTCTGCCACTTGTGAACATGGTGATTACCCACACAGCACTTCTGCCATCCAACCATCTATACCCCACTACACCTCAGGCTACACCTTTAATACATCATCTAGAAAACAGCCTCCCTCGACCCTTTTCCCTTCTGCATGCCTTCCATGGTTTGTGTAATTTCCCCTCTATTTCACTTCAAAATAACCCGGTAGAACTACACTTGGTGCTTCAGAAGCCAGATTCTAGATACATGATAGTTATGGTTTATCCACATCAATATCCCACTCCCTAGTTGTTTTCTGCTGTCATTTCTTCTCCCCTCAGCTAGCACTTGCAACTTCTCACATTAACTGTGATACAGACAAGCTGATTGACTTTTTCTGAACAATTTATTGACAAATACATGTCAGATTTCCTTCCCCTTTGCACACACCTGATTTATCTATCAGAAGTTTAAATATGCATGTAACTATTTTCTCATGTTCCCAAATAAAGACTCAGTTTACCATTAAAATAAATTTGTGAAATTGACCCAGTTGTGAAATAAAAAGCTGAGAACAGAGAAGGACAAGTGAGGCCATGAAATGGGGACTGTGGCCGTTCATAAATATTTTTAAATACTTGAGGTGGTAAAATTTAGTTTCTTGGGCATCTGATACAAGTCAGTCATGTAAAACACGACGTATTCATTTCTCAGACCCTGTCAATCCTGGAAAGAATAATATAACTGCCTTGTAAACAAACACCTTTTAAGCACATGGTGCTCTACTGGTCTACAAAGAGAGTCATCTGCTCCATTTTTGTTATGGTATTTGACAGAAAATCACAAACAAGTTAAAACTCCTCAACCAGGTTGAAATTAATACCAAAAAAATGCATCTATTGCAAAAGCTCAGCCCTGAGGCATATAGCCCTATCCAGTGAATATCGTGTTTACTTGACCTCAGCAGGACAGATTATGGTGAAAGCTTCCAAGAGCCAGCAGATGCCATCACATCCCAAAGCCCCGAGTCCCTGTGGTGTCAGATCTCCAACACAGTTTGTACCATTAAAAAGATAATCCATTCACAAGTTTTGCAAGAGGGTGAATTTCAGCATGACTGGTAATGCTACAAAACTAAACTGAAGCAGCAGGAGATAGTCACTCTTAGCTGTCAAAACTCCTCTTTGTGAGTCAGCTTCAACACAGCACAGCTAAACTGGAGGGGAGTGGGGGCAAAACTAATACTCTCCTACAGTTAGGATCAGCTGAAGTAAGTACAGATGCCAGATTCCTATAGCAGGCATTTGAGAAGTCCAACTTTATTAAAATTGTCTAGGTTTTGGCATTTTCACATTCCTTAAACACAGACAATATCACCAAGAACCACAAATCCAAACTGTTCCTTTGCCAGTACACACTGGACATTTATATGTTCTATCAGCAAGTCAATAATTTCATGACTGTGTTTTTATTTTAAGCCAGAGAATGTAAAATGGAACCTTTAAACTGGAAAGGAGTAACAAACCCCCTATAAAAAAAACATTACAGGTTAGGAAGAAGCTCCTGAAGGAGGAGGCAACTGCATTTTACTGACTGGTACCAGGAGTCTCATGCCTGAAGCTGACAGTCCTTCATTGAGGGAATGAGCCTTCAACAAGCATTCTGAAGGACTGAAATGGACATTCTTAGCATGCCTCAGATGAATGCAGTAACAAACCAGAAAAAGTTGGGCTTCAGAGCCTCAAGAGCATCCTGAGCTTCCACAGAGGACTGACGTTCCAAATTTCAGGCATGCAGAACAATTAACTGTCACAAGGAAAATATTGACAACTAGCATTTTGATAGTTGCTGACAGCAATAAGTTAACACAATAAACTTTTAAACAGTTTAACATTCTGTACTATGGAAATCTGCTGTATTACTGATGTTTTTTTTCCTTTATGCCTCCAGAAAGAACCTGGAATGATACACTTAAGGAGAGAAAGACACCCAAAATAACACCTCTAGTTATCAGCAGCTGCTGGACTCCAGTGACAGCAGCCATCCAGAGGTTTGGAGTTTTGGTTTATATTTTGTTCTTTAATTTAGCAGAGCTAATTTCAAGTGGAAAAGCACATCAAAGCTTCATTCATAATTCACAATCTCAAACCAGTTCTATGTGGTGGGAGTAGGAAGACACTCTTGACAGGCAGCAAACTAAACTCCTATGCATAAATAGAAGTTATATTAATATACACTGCTACAAGCTCTTAAACACAGCCTATGGGCTGACTACCCATGCCCCAGTCTGTCCTAGACACGCAAACGCTCTGCATTCTCCCAGCTTGGTACAGTCATGAGCTAGAGCTAATGGTAAAGACTCATTAGACTCCAGAATCCATGTATATGTCCATTTTATTTGATTTGAAACTGTTACAGGGTTCTCAAACTGCCAGAATTCATGCCCAAAACCTCAAATCAAGACAGTACAATGGACAGTCTCATCTACCCTTCATGCAGTAGAGACTAAAACTGGATTCCTGTGCATTAGAGATCTCAATCACTTTAGAGCATCAGGAAAAGCATTTTAAGAGTTCACATTTCTACCACATCAAGTGACATGTCCATTTACCATGAATTCCACAGAAATCTTTAGTGACAAATCAACATTTTGCTGGCAACAGTGTGTTTTCAAGGAAGATACATGGCTCAGAGTCCAAGGTGTAGGTATCTGTCTTTCAGTGGGGTTTTGTTTACAAATGAAGTCTCCGACCTTAAGAATAGTCTCTTGAGCCCTCTCTTTAATAGCAGCTTCTAGCAGAAATTTTAAAGACAGTTAATTCTGCAAGGGCAAGGCCAGTTTTAGTTGGTGTACAAGAGAACCAGGTAAAACCCCAGCCCCACTGAAGTCAACAGTGAAATTTCTGTTGGCCTCAGAGAAGGAGACTTAAAGCAAGTCAGCAGTTAGTCAAAGGGAACCCTGTGCTATCCTCACCCTCTGCACACACACAGTACTCCCACACACATAAGCAAGATTTGTTTTGTTCCCTTGTTTTTCTTGCCATTGGCAACTCATACAGATGTCAGGTCTGTTTTTTGGCGTTTACTCTGAGAAACCTCAACAACACACCACTATTGTACTTCATTTTGCTTCTGGTGTAACAATTCAGAGAAGAGAAAAATGGTTACAGCAGGACACTTTTTGATACTTGACAGGTTTCATTCATTGCAGAGTTACAGGCAATGTCCTATATTCTTAGTGTATTGGTGCCGTTTTGCCTACTTCCGCTAAATTAAGTCAGAGATGACAATGACTTGAAGTCACTGCCTGCTAACTTCCTGACTTTGAAAAAACACCAGTTACGAGTTTTAAATTGAGGATTTCTGCCTCAAAAAGCCTGCATGCTTTACAGAAATAGCCAAACAAATAAGGCTTACCAGCTTTACTTAGCCCTCTGCATACTAAGGTATTGTGGTTATCAAGGAATCACCACCCTTCGACAAATAACTATTTTTAATAGAGGATAATTTTTTATATAGGATCATTTCTGCCATGTATCTGTTTTAAACAAAATTCTGAAGACTGTAGTAGGAGTCCAAGTATCCATGTCCAATCAAAACTCTTAGTGCTTTTGGGTGAGAAAGACAAACCTCACAACTAAAACCAAAATCAACCCTGTTTCTCTACATCATTTAAATATACTGTAATTGGATACTAGAAACAAGGCAGGCATTTTTTTGTGGAGAAAGAAAAAAGGAAAAGCTTAAACAGATGCAAAAATGGCTAATGCAAACAGACCACTCCAAACCCATTTCTCCTCCAATCTGATACTCAATGAGTTTTAATTTCTTTTGCATTTACTTCAGTACAGCTATCTAAAAAGGTAAACAAACTACAGCTCTGTGACACTTGGATATGCGAGTGGTTCTGAACGCCCCAAAAGTCTCTAGCAGGCTATAGCTACACATGACAGGATTCCTCAGAAGGGGAACAGAATAGGTTTGTTATTAAGGTCACTTAAATCTTTGTTATAGCAAATTGGAACCAAATGGCTGACTTCTGCAGGATTTCTGACAGGAATCCAGTAGAGCTGGTTTCAAGTTTCAGATGGCCACTAAAACAGCTGTAACCTTCTCTTCCAGAAGTTGTGATCCACATGGTGTCCACAATGAGTGCAGCAAGTCTGAGGTAGTCAACCTTTACGAAGGCTCAGTATCTGAACATAAAAAGATTTTGAAATGACCACTGGCTGTAGGTATCTTACTGAGCAACTAAAGAACACTGATGACGTT
Source organism: Chloroceryle amazona (assembly GCA_027560015.1). Taxonomy (NCBI): domain Eukaryota; kingdom Metazoa; phylum Chordata; class Aves; order Coraciiformes; family Cerylidae; genus Chloroceryle; species Chloroceryle amazona. The sequence continues at coordinate 34,221 of JANHFX010019739.1, forward strand.
CGTTCAACCATTTACAATAATTTGCCCCATATCCAATGGGGAAGTTGTAACATATTATGCTTCCATAGTGCAGGAGAACCAATCACTTACGCCAAAGCAGTCTGCACTTGCTGCAGCAGATCCAGGAGAAATAAGGTGGCATGTTCATCATAGCCGTTAGCTGTAGTTTAGTTACCTTAGTAGAGGATTACCAAAAAAGCATTCCTTAATTGCACTGTGTGGGCAGCTCTACTGATCCCCCAGCACCGCATACGGGTTGTCTAGCTGAAGTTTAAGTGCCTGGGTTTTTGAGACCTCATCCCTACCTCTAGTTTTGTGTTTTACTACTTCAAAGCTCTTCTCCATTTCTTTATCCCTAAGGGAAAAGAAATGTAATCAGTTAATATCTTATCACTAGCTTGTGAATTGTGAATTTCTAGTTGATTTCCACAAAAACCCCACATTATGAACACAGAACACTAAGGTCTAGCAGAACAGCCAAACATTCCCAAGCAAATCTTGTACATTACCTCCAGAATCAAGCTCATCACCCAGTACAATTCAGATTAAATTCTAAATGTCAATATTAATGTTCTCAAAAGTGATTTTAAGGGCATTTGTAAAATGATAGGTTTTAGAAAGCATAAATCCATTTCTTGAATGCTCACTCAGAATCTCATCTTAGTTCAGTTTGCACCATTTAAACCCTAAAGCATCAATACCATCGTCACCTACCAGGCAAAGCTCCCCCACCAAAAAAAAAAACCAACAAAACACCACACCAAAAAAAACCCACAACCACCAAAAAACAGAGGAGGCAAAGCTGCTGGGCTGTATTAGGCAATAACACAGCAAGCAGAAAAAACAAACAAACAAAACCACCAAACACCTAACCCAAGTGAATTAGATCCTGGCCTGGCTATCACTTCTGCAGGGAATGAAGTTATGGAAAGATCAAGACTTCAAAGTAGGGCAAGACCCAAGTCTTCAGCATCACAAAATACAAAACACTTCACCAAAACTGGAGGGGCTCATTATTGCAAGCCACAGCTCAGACAGCAGCGTTACTGATGTCCATTGATATTAAACCCCAGTTTCCTCCACTGCAGTTGTCATCACATCTCCAGTGAGAAGCCAGCATGCTCAAGACACCCTCCTCATGTCTACTGATGGCAGTAACACCGCTTCACCACAGCTAGTAGTCAGGGAACCAGATGCTGCCAGGAACTGAAATACTCTGCTGAAGGGAAATCCTCCAGCAAGCCAAAGATACGGTAACTGGCAGCCATGCTTGGCTACCTCACTGAGCTACATCCTATGGAAATTATTTCATGGGAAGTCTTTCTTAGAGTTGGAAAACACAGTTAAGACCTCTCCCATATCTCTTTGCCAAAACAGAGTAATTGCTTAATTATTTCTTTCCCCCGTGGAAAGATTCATGCCTAAGCCCTAAAACAAAACAAGAACTTAAGAGAAGGCAGATAAACTACATCTCTTAGGGAATTAATGGAATGTACTTACTTTCGACTGTCTACAAGCTTGGCGGTGGACTGCAGTGATGGGAACTGTGTATCGCTATAGATCTCTGGTGGTCCTTGCTGTGCTCTCCTTGGCCTGCCACCCTCCCTGGCACCAGGCGGCCTGTATACACCTCCAGTCTGAACTGGTTCAGGGGCTTCTGTAACTAGTTATAGAAACAAGATTTAGACAAAAGAATAAGTCTGTATTCATATCTTAAAAAAAACAACCAAACAACCCACAAACCAAAAACCTCCCCACAAATAAAAAAAGAAAGAATTTTACAAGTATGTTTTCATACCTTTTAATGCTCTGGAAGCAAATATTTTAGACAAGGCAGGAAATCAGGTGTCACTAATTTAACCTATACTTAGCAGTCAAATTAAAATGTACCTCCAGTGTATTGCCTCAAAAATTCCAGGGAATCAAACCACTTCATGATTCTTACTTGCAATTTATTAGCAGCTTCCATTTAAAACTACAGATTTAAGCACATGACTATACCAAATCTTATTTAAAACACCTCTCCAGATGCAGAAGCGAGTATCCAAATAGTATGTATTTAAGGTAACAATCTACAATGAAATAATACTGACTAACTTTACCTCCATACCTGTACAGATGAGGAAGAACTACAGCAGGCTACTTTTCAATTACTTCCTCAATGGAAGAGAACAGTCTGGGTTCAGCTCATGGCTAAGTAGTTTTATCTCCACTGAAGCTAATAAATTGTGTTTAATCAAAACTAAAGTCCTATCCTAATTAAAGAATCAGTTTTGCAATGTTGTGTTCTGTGCAGCCTAGAATTGCTTTGAAAAGTGTACTGCTAATCCTGGAGCTCTACTCCAGAACTGCCATATTAGACATCAGGTACTGGCGGAACAGCCACTTAATTGTCAGAGCACTATTTTTAGGTTGGCAGGAATGCTTCCACAGATATTTTGCAAATTGCAAAGTAGCAGGATCCCCTTCAAAGACAGAATGCTTCCCCTCCCTGCCTTTGAAGTCAGAAATAAACCCCCCTCCATTTGTGCCTGTTTACAGTATCTGGCAGTTCTATCAATGCAGGTCCTCAGATCCCTTTGCAGGAAGATTTCCTCATTCACCAGTACATTAAACAAGCCACTAGTAGCCAGGTGCCCAAACAGGAACTGCTCCTTGATCTCTGCCCTCTGAGTGGCTTAATTCAACCCGATAAGCTTCCAACTGGAAAAAGCAACAACTCCAAGTTAAATTTACCAATTGGTTCAACAACAGGTGCTGGTGCAGGAGCTGACTTGTTCCAAGGACCAGATGATCGGTCTACACCACCACCAGTCTCCTCCCAGTTGTCACTGGGTTCTTCTCTTTTTTCACTTTCATCATCTTCTTTTTCACTATAAGAGAGAAATAAGCAGCATTTTACAAACAGAGGTTTAAAACTGTCCAGAGATTACACAATCACCATGGACAAGAGGTACTAGATTTAACCAGACTACACTAGTCTGTTAACCACTGCCTTAGTATTGACACCCAGACAATTTCTGGCACACTGCTGTATAACTTAACTCAAAAGGAAAGGAAAGTTCTTTAATAAGAGACAAATTCAAAATGTACTAAGTGATCAAATAAGCTGATTCCTTAATTTGAGCGTAAAGACTTTTTTCTAAGGCAGTCACACATTTGGGAGTGATGAGAAGATAAAGCAGGAAAGGGCTACATGTCCAGTTTCCATAAAATACTTTAGTCAAGAGGAAGAAATTGTGGAAGAGTGGTGACAGAAAGCAAGCCCTGAGCTCCCTATAACCACAACCACCTGAGAAGCATTCTCATACTACTCATATAAACATCATCTACAACTCAGATTTTTATTTTTTTTAAGCATTGGTAATAAAAAGTTGAGACCCAGCCAAAACAGACAGACCTACAATATCAATAGACATAAAGATAAAAGAAAACATCAGCAGAGAACAGTCAAACCCAAGTTACTCTGCAGCAAACTTCTATACTAGCAGAAACATCAAATTTCTATTTAATTGGAGTCCACAGAGGCAGCTCTTAAGAAGGAATATACTTTTTACACATAGGTAATGATTATAATGGAGAGAAAAAGGTAAAAAATATAGTACCTTATTTGCATGGATTGAACTCTAAGACCACTATAATCTATTTCTTCTTTTTGCTCAAAATCCTTCCAATCATCCTCTTCCTGTGAGGAGAGAAAAAACAGGCATTGTTACCTTCTTTACACTGAAGGTAGGAAAGAACATAACTAAGATATTACAAAGAAAACTAAGCTTGAAGGTGCAGCTCCATGGGAACCTGATCTTTGTGCCCCACTACCAGCAGGAAAAGGCTTCCACTCCCTCTTTCCTAACTCACCATGTGTCATCAAGGATCTGCCTGTGAGCTGACTTAACTCACTGAACAGCTCAGAAACGCCTCAGCAAAAAAGTCATTGAAGTGAAAGAAACCCACATAGTCCCAGTAAAAATCCTGTGGTTAGTCAAGGGACAACTCAAAAGTAGGGAACAGGGCTGTGCAGGGAAATAAGAGGGCAAGACCTCTCAATTTTAACAACAGTAAACTTTTATGACAGCTCGAATGCATGCAAAGCTTTGGGTTTGCTTTTCCATCACCTATTTCACTAGACCAACAGTAAAGGACATTTGGAGCAGCATATAATGGATTTATGACAAAGATTAATATCAGTAATGTTGACTTTTTCACACTCACAACGTACCTTGGGATTTTTTAATGTTTTTATAATAGTAAAAAGGTCAGCTTCAAAACCACAGCAATCTTAGTACACAAAAAATAGTGCTAAGTGTTTGGAGAGCACCACTAAGATTTTAAAACTGGAGTTTAATTACATGCTTGGGGAAAGAGGGACCCACCTAAAGGGAGCCAGTGTTGTCCTGCTATGCGATCAGCAGGTTCCGGGGTTACTAAGGTAGGCCAGAAATGGACCAGAAGAGATAAGCATTGGTCCACCAAGCTCTTAGCCACAGCTTTAAGAGACACCCAGCCTCACTTATATAATTCCTACCTGAAATACAGTTCTACTGCTTTAACTAGGAAGACCTTGGAAGCAAGGTCTGCAGCAGTACAGCTCTTTTCTTCTGCACAGCTGGGAACACAGCTTCTCAGAAGAGCCCTATCCTAGGATCTGCTACATTATCAATCTCTAGCAAGAAAACTTTGACCTGCTTTAAAGTAAAAGCAGAAGTAGAAAGTGATCTCATGTTACTGCACCATATGCTGAAGATTCAGTCTTTCAGAAGAGTGTGAGCCTACAGCTCTAGAATCTTTTAGGTTTCTTATATCCCCATCTCCATGGAAACATGTTTCCAAACTAATATACTTTCCACATTTAATCATCTTATACTTGAATTAGAAATAAAGCTTCAGTCAATACCTTACGAACAAATGAGCAGAGGAGCAGCCAGAGATTACCACTGGTCTACTTAGAAAGCTACTGCAAGTGTCAAGCTCCCCAGGATAAACAACATTAGAAAATAGCAGATTATTTCTTCTTTTCTTGTTCAGCCTGGATAAAAGAAGGCACGGGGAGATCTTATTACCCTGTTCCAGTATTTAAAGGGTGGCTACAAAAGGTAGAGTCTCCCTTTTTACAAGGAGTCCCATGGAACAGATGGGGGGTAATGGGTAGACCTTACTCCTGAGGAGATCTGATTGGACACGACAGGAAAACTTTTCACAATAAGGACAGTCAGCCATTGGAATGATCTCCCCAGGGAAGTAGTGAAGTCCCCAACATGGGACACTTTTAAGACTCACCTGAATCTTAAAAGGTGCTGGGCCAGCTTGTCTAGACTGGGCTTTTCCCAAGAAAGGCTGAACCAGAGGACTCTTAAAATTAATTTTTCAATATACAGCATGACCAGTTGTAAGGCACGAACTCAAGTACAAGTACTTAAGCTTCTCTTGCACTCTCATCGCTTCACTGTAACACGGTACAAAAAACGCACTAGCAGTAAACCGCTTCCTGGCAGAAAGGCAAAGTGCTCCGCAAACTTTATCTGCGGAACCAGGGGAATCTTATCGCCAACGTCCACACACGCCACAGAACAGGCGGCCTACGGCTGGCACCTGACGCAGATCCCCAGTTCCAGACGCTGCCTTGCGCCAAGACCCAGCAACCGGGGAGGGCTGAGCAGAACAGAAGCCCCAGACCGAGAAAACCGGACCCGCTTCCATCCCCACACGCGAATACGAGGCGCGTTCTGAGGCCGGGAGACCTCCCGGTCCAGAGCCCGCCGGCTCCAACCGGGTACACGGCTGGGCCTGGGAGACCCGCTGGGCTTTCCCCGCAGCAGCAGCTGCCGCCCCGCTCCGGAGCCGGGATCCCCGTCGGGCCCCGCGGCGCCCACATGGTTCGGGCGGCGCCGCTGCCAGGCCGGCAGTGACGGCGCCCCCTGCCGGCAGGAAGGCGCCGCCCGGGCCGGCGGAGGAAGCCGTGACGCGTCCCTCGCCCGACGGAGCGGCCCCGCTCGCCCTCTGCCCCTCCTCCGCACCTTGGTCACCGTCTTGGCAGAGCCAGCGTTGGAGGCGGCGGCCCCGGAGCCGCTGCCGTCAGCCGGGCGGGTTCCTCCGACCGCTGCGGCCGCCCCCGCAGTGTTAGAGGCGGCGTTGGAGGCGCTAGAGGCGGCGGCCCCTCGGTTGCTCTTCTCCTTCCGCTTCTTCTTGTCCCGTTTAGCGAAGAAGTCGTCGAGGCTCCTCTCCTCGGTCTCCGCCATGGCGGCAGCTCAGGCCGCTCCCAACAGCGGGGCGGCGAGGGAGAGGGGGGGAACGAGGGAGGTGGGAAATAGGAGGACAGCGGCGGCCCGGGCCAACAGGTGAGCCCGGCGGAGGAACAGCAGCAGCAGCGGCAGCAGCAGCAGGTCGGCCTCCTGCAGGCTGCCGGCCCTCACCAAGGGGAGCGAGCGAGTGCGGCTAGGTAACAGCTACAGCTAGCCGGCGCCCAGAGCCCGCCCGGCGGGAGGAGGCTCCCGCGCCCCACGTTGGTGGCCGCCGCTTGACACGGCCCGAAAGGGAGGAGAGAAGATGAGGAGGAAGGGGTGGGGCCGCCCTTCAGTCCCCTTCCGCGCATGCGCTGCAGCACGCTGACCAATTAGAGGCCGGGAAGGAAGGGCCTGCCGACCAGTCAGGAGTCTCTGGGGTACAGCCGCTGACGT
>JANHFX010019740.1:0-14850 GCA_027560015.1 Chloroceryle amazona
CTTAGACCCTCTCACCCCCAGACGGCTACGGTTCCCGGTGTCGGTACGTGCGTGTCGCTCGGGGGCAGGCCGTGAGGGACAGCGCGGGGGGCTTCTGAGCTCCTCCACACCCCTCCGTCTGTTGGGGAGCGTGCGTGGGGCCTGCTGCTCCCCAGCCGCTTGCGGGTGTCCGACCCCACGGGCTGCGCGTACCGCGGGCTCAAAGGCTTTGCATCCATTCGGGCGGTGGAAGGAGCTCCGGCTGCGCAAGGTGGGTGGCGGCGCTCGCACGGGAGCTTTTCGTGGTTTTGATTCAGCCCAGCATCCTTTCCGCAACCTGAGCTGACTTCTCTTGTGCGAAGATTGAGACTCAGCCTGGTGCTCACGCTTTTTGTTTTCCCGATGGCAGTTTAAGCAACATCATCATGGGGATTCAGGGCCTACTCCAGTTTATCAAGGAGGCTGCCGAACCGACTCACGTGAAGAAATACAAAGGGCAGGCGGTAGCTGTGGACACCTACTGTTGGCTGCACAAAGGCGCTTATGCTTGTGCTGAAAAGCTGGCCCGAGGAGAGCCAACAGATGTGTAAGTCTGTTGCATTTTAATCTCAACCTTTTTACAAATTAGTTTTGCTAGCTTGACGTTCCTGGAGCTAAAAACTAAGTTAAAGTGGTTTGACTTCTTATTGTCACTTCTGACTTCTCAGTTTCTGTTGTAATTTTTGAAAATGGAAATGCTGGTGATAAGTAAACAGCTTTCCAACTGTGCAAAATAAATATTGGATTATAAATATAGGGGTGGGAAACCTGTATTTTCTGTTAAAACACCAGCAGTTAAGTAATTTTTTTTTTTCTAGCATGCCTTGCTCTCAATTATAATCCAGTCTCTCTGATGGGATTTCTGTAGATGCAATTCATAACTTTTAAATTAATTATTTTCAGGAACCCTATTTGAACAAATTGATAGCTTGTAAATGCTGCTGTGACAAAAGTTGTAATGATACTGAGGAATTCTGGTAGTTGTATTGTGCTCTAAATAAGGGGTAAGGGTTTTTTTTGCGTATATTGTACTGTAGTAAGAATAGCTTTCTAACGTAACATGGATTTTTCACTTACACAGTTGTATTTCTAAGGATGGACCCAAACAGAAATTGTGATCATATTTCAAATTCAGCTTTGGCGTTCAGATCACATTTGCATTAAGTTCTTGCCCATCTCTGGAAAACTGGGTTGAGCTATTGTTTTATATTAATCTTCATTTAAAACTATGTTCAATCTTTATCTTTGCAGAAATAAAGCTACATTTGATTAGTCTAGATGAAACTTCACTTATGAAATTTTGATTTAAAGTTTGACTGGAGATAGGAAAGATTTGGTGGCTTGCAAATGGGTTCAAATCTTTAAAGCCTGCACCTCTGAAGGTAGTGGAGATCCCTCAGGCTCCTGACAATAGAATATACTTAAGCTGAGAAAGAAATTGACTGGCACGGGAAACCTTTATAGTCACAGGAAACTTTGGAAAGGCTGAATTTAACTACCTGAATGTTTTATGACCAAATTTTTTTTATATAGAATGCCTGATGCACTTTAACTGTATTGTAGAAAGTCCTTTTACACTGTAAAATTCATCCGAATTGAGGTATTGTGTGATTACAATTGTATTTGGTCCTGTCTTTCAAAAATCATAGTTATTTTTCACTTTGTTTTGTTGCTCTAAATCATTTCTTCAGTGCTCAGAGTTTCTAAGTGTTCCTATGTCCTGTTCTCCCTCCAGTCCCTGCTCCCTCCTGGAAAGGTTGCTCTTGCTATTTTAAACAGTGTCCCCCAAAAAAAAAAAAAACCCAAACCAAGAACAACTGAAAAAAAACCCAACAAACCACACACCAAAAACCCACAAAAACAAACCCCACATAACCAAAGCAGCCGTAACAAAAACAACAACAAAAAAATTCCTAAAACAGGTGAACAAAAGCACAACAAAAATCTCACTTCTTAATGAAAAAAAAATCATCATTGTAATGCATGTAAATGTGCAGTGTTTACAGCAACCATTAGACTTTAGTTCTGTGCTGGTGATTAAATGATCTCCTACAGATCTGTAGAACTAACAGATGAGGAGATGAGGGGTCTGAGGGAATACATAAAGTCCGGAATTCCCAATGAGTATTTTTACTAAGGTACGTGCTTGGAAGGCAGTGGAGGTTTGCCTCCTGGTCTGTGTACCATCTTCACTGTTAGTGCAGTTTGGGGAACTCTCCTGTCTTTTAGAATGTTCTCAGTGCTAGGCCTGTATTTTTAGTATGGAAAGATACATTTGCATGTCTGTCTATAGCATATATCAAGAGTGTATAGTTCCATGAAGAGGTCTAATATCCCATCACTCCTCCAACTCCACAAAAATGTATTTAGTCTGCCTTTCACAAGGCTTCGGGGAAAGATAATCAGTGCTTCTCTGCCTTCTTTTTCCCTAGCCGTTATGAATTCCATTGCTGAAACTAAAACGATGATCCATGTATTAATCTGCAGGGTTTGGCAGTGTTGAATCCTAATGTAGCAAAATCCTGCTGAAGTGTACTTGAGCTCTTGTTTTATTTTGTGGAGGAGGGCAGCAAGTCCAGTTCAGAGCTGGGAGGTGGAGTTGTCCTGCTAAAAAACTGCATCAAGTGTTCTTGCTTGATTGTGACGCTGGGGAAATGTGTGGCCCATTAAGTTCCTTGAACAAGTTAGTCCAAAACTTACAGTTCTTGTTTCCTGCAAACAGAAAATTTGCAATAGATGTGTGCTTAACAATAGCTTTTATTTTCTTGCTCTTGTTATTGTTGATACAGTTACGTAGCTTTCTGTATGAAACTTGTTGACATGCTCCTCTCGTTTGGAATTAAACCAATCTTGGTATTTGATGGATGCACGCTACCTTCTAAGAAGGAAGTAGAAAAGGCTCGACGGGAGTAAGTACTGAACTGTATTGATTTGCAAGCAAAGCAGTATCTTTAATACAACAATTCATTTTCAAAATGGAAAAACCTCAGACTTCAGATAGGTAGTAATCTCTGGTAAAGTTTTCTGCAATGTTAGTGTTATTTCATTTAATTTACATTTAAAAATCATCCAAGCCTCTTCTTAGAGGTTTTATTCCAAAAATAGAAATGCACTTCATAAACGACAGCACTTTTATAGAGGAAGGAAGTAGACTGCTGAACATTAGTTCCTGTAATGTATTAAAGGCTTTTAGTTTACCTGCCCTCGTGATTTCTGAAATTTATTTACAAAATAATGCCACATTCCTCCTATTTCTCTTCAAATAATCAGATGAACTTGTTTTAGGCTTGGATTCTGGTCCCTATATAATGGGACTTCTCACTGAAGCAACGAGAATTTTTCACTAGTGGTATTTATTAATATATTCTCATGGGACATATGCTTCCTTAAGCCATTTCTGATATTTGAAATGGAGCAACTGATGCCTTCTGTCCTCTAAACCACTGAGTATCTTATGTCAGGTACTCTCAAATTCCATTAAATCTATTTTATTACAACCTGAGAGTGGGTGCATTTCTTTTACATTGATGATTTCAGTTCTGGTTGTCACTGTTTTATGAGAAAACATTGTAAGTTTCAACATGCCAATCTAATTGTCCTCGTCAATACAATGACTTGGTTATTCTTGTATTAAAAAGAAAAAATGCAGTGAAGCAAATTTGGGAATTGTTCATCTGCAAAACAACTGGGTTTTTTCTCCCTTTCCTACCTGTCTATTTTAGTCCTTTCTGCTACTACTTCTTTTAAGTGGAAAATACTCCTAGATCAGTGGATATTTTTGTTTGTCTTTCAGGAAGCGTCAAGCCAATCTTTTGAAGGGGAAGCAATTGTTGCAGGAAGGGAAACTGTCAGAAGCAAGGGAATGTTTTGGGCGCAGTGTAAATGTTACCCATGTTATGGCTCATGACGTTATCAAAGTAAGTTGATGCTGGTGATCCTGGTTTGTTGTTTTTTTTTTTTTAAAAAAAAAAAAGAAAAGAAAAAAAAACCAACAAAAACAAAAAACAACCACAAACAAACAAAAAAAAACAAAAACAAAACAAAACAAAAAAAAAAACAATAAAACAAACAACCTATGTAAGTAGGTAGCATGTATTACTTTGCTTTTGTGTGGCCACATCACTACCTCTCCTACAAGGCAAGAAAAATACTCCACCCTTACTAGCTTCTAACTGTGGCTAGCTGCTGAGAATAGACTACACACAAATCTTTGGCTGCTTAAAATCCTTCCTAGTAGCTTTTTGCTACCCTTCCACTGCAGTCATAGTATCTTTATCAAAATAGTATTACTTTTGTGCTATTTTCCTTTGTCCAGAATACAACTGGCATGATTTTGAAGCTGGCACCTGTGAGCATAATGTTACAGGGCAACCCAGGAAAGGCAGTTTCAGTTAATTAGTCTATATAGATCTAAACTGCTTGAAACTTTAGCTTTGAATAAGATATATCAGGCTCTAATGGGGTAGATGGGCATGTGACTAGAAAGATCACATTTTCAGTTTAAGGTGGAGGTTCTTATGCTTTTAGATGTCTTAAGTTACTGAAAAATGATGCAAAGTGCTTGCATGCTTCTTGTTTCCCTACAGGCTGCACGAGCCCGGGGAGTTGATTGTCTTGTTGCTCCTTATGAAGCTGATGCTCAGCTGGCTTATCTTAATAAAACTGACATGGTTCAAGCTATAATTACAGAAGACTCTGATCTTTTAGCTTTTGGATGTAAAAAGGTATGAAAGAAAATGCTAATAGCTTTTACCTCTCTCTGGTATCTTAAAAGCAGAGTTTGAAGTTGCCAAATGCTTGATGTATGGATTTACTCAACAGTAAATGGGGGAAACAGAAGAGTTGAGAATAGTATTCAGCACCTGTTTCCACCAAACTTAGCTTATATGGGTGAAAATTGTTTTCACTTCCTCTTAATTTCCAGGTGTTTCTGAAAATTGACAAGTTTGGAAATGGACTAGAGATAGATCAAGCTCGACTAGGAAACTGCAAGCAGCTTGGAAATGTATTTACAGAAGAAAAATTCCGCTACATGTGTATTCTTTCTGGTTGTGACTACCTCCCATCAATTCACGGAATTGGGTTAGCTAAAGCATGCAAGTTACTAAAATTAGCCAACAATCCAGATATTATAAAGGTAAAGTTGATTTTGCTTAATGTATTGGCTTTTTGGGAGCCTATATCAGCAAATATTAAATTAACACTGAATTGAAAATAGAGGTTCTTGACTTCTTCCGTTTTCAGGAGAATGCTAAAAGAAGTTTGGTTTTTTTTTTACCAGTTGTTTAGAAAAGTGCTGAGATAAACTTACCGAAGTCTTAAAGCTATTACATATTTAATAAAATACACTGAAGTAAACTTAAAGAATTGTTCTAATCTTTCAAGGGCATATTATATTTGAGGAGACAATATTTTTGTAAGGGTCTGGAATTTTTTACCCCCTCATTACCTGTCCTTTCTTCTGTTTTTGCAGGTTAGTTATTACAAATGCTAATTGAACTCTGTTACTTTTCTATAAGTACACTTACATGTGTTGGGGAAGGGCAGGGATTTAGAATGTTATTTGATTCACTGTTTGCATTTTTTACATATGGATTAAGACATTTATATATTAAAATTATGGAAAAAAAGTTTGGTATGATACAAAACAAAAATTAAGGTGGGTGTTGTTTTTTGGTTGTTTGTGTTTTGGTTTTGGTTTGTTTTTGATTTGTGTTTTTGTTGGTTTGGTTTTTTGGTTGTTTTGTTTTGTTCTTTTTGTTCTTATCCAATGTATGAAATTAAAACAAATCAAGTATTAGGAAATACAGAGGCTAAGATAGTGGGAAAAATTTCTGTGTAGATAGTAAAGGAAAAAGAGAGATTAAGAGCTAATAAGAGATTTAATTTTATGTGGCTGTCCTGGAGACAGGTAGATCTATTCCAGAAAAGCATTTAAATATGCAGCCTAAGTGTGTTTGATTTTTTTTTTTTTATTTTTTTTTTTCCCCTTCATCTTGCAGGCTGTACTCAGAGAACTGATTTTTAGTTTTAAAATGTTTTGTACCATGTAAAGCATCCATCAAATCGACAGGCTTGGTTGGCTTTTGTGGAAGTAAAAAGGGAACTTTGAGCTTCTCCCATATGAATCATGATTCCCTTTAATGTATCTGATTTTGAGCAGGATTTAATAATTTGAAAACATTTTCACTTGGTAGTTTGTCGTGTGATTCATCATGGCTATTTTCCAACAGTGTTGGAAATTCATGAGTGAGTCAAAAGATAGAAAGTAATGCAACAGCACCTGTTCAAACTCTTACTTGTTACTGGGATGAGTAAATTTGTCTGTATTTAGGATGCATGGCCAAAACAACAGCTGATGTTTCATTTGGAGAGGAGAAACTCTTTCCTCTAGCAGAATGATAAACTTGATCTTGAAAAGATCATAATTTGCCTTGTGTGAAACTGGAAAATGTAGAGGACAATGAATTGTTAGGAACCACTTTCAGAGTGGTGCAGCAGCAATATAGAGGAGAAGATACGAGATCAATATGTGATCTTTTGTTATGAGTAATGTGGGGAAGGGGGAGGTGGAGGCTGATTAGTTTTGCTTTTTTTCCTATCCTATAAACAGTCACATTGCTTAGGTACTCCAATAATACGAGTGATAAAATTTGGTGTGCATCAGTTTTAACAAATACACCTTAAGGAGATGCTTTGTATTTCTCTTCAGAATTTTTATTTATTTTTTGGGAAATAAGTATTTCTATAGAGTTGAATTGTGTTATTTAGGTGATTTAGAGTGGGGAAAATAATGTACAAAACCTCTCTCTTCCTTCCCTTGTTTAAGTTGAATCTCCTTGTTTTAATGGGACAGACATTCTATGTTTAATTACAAGCAAAGATACTTGGCAATTGAAATATACCTAACCATTTGTGTAACCAGTTTAAATGAAACAGTTAAGCAATTTATTTATTTTTTTACAGATTATTAAGAAAATGGGGCAGTACTTGAAGATGAATATAACGGTACCAGAAGAATACATACAGGGATTTACACGAGCCAATAATACATTCCTTTATCAATTAGTTTTTGATCCTGTCAACAGAAAATTAGTTCCTCTGAATGCATATGCAGATGATATTGATCCAGAAACACTAATTTATGCCGGACGGTATCCTTTGTGTTGAAATAGCAGAGCAGGGAAACAAGGATCACCAGATGTGGTGTCTTATACTTTTCATTGCAGCTATGGTGTGCTTATCTTTTCATTGCATCTCTGTAGTTTACTAAAGCTTGGCTTTTTTCAATGTTAAGAAGCTGTTTTTTTCTCTTTTGCACTGATTTTTAGTTAATTAAAAAAAGTGCAGGGAGTAACTGAGTGACTGATTATTGACATCTCAATTTAGGCAGAAGTTACTGATATTTTTAATTTTTAGAAAACAACTCATTACATACAGGTTATATTTGGTCTCTTTATGACTGTCTTTAGTTTCTGTGTGACGTCTAACAATTTCTGCTAGTTTAATTCCTGCAATCTATGTTCAAGTCATTCCATAATCTGAGCATTTCCTGTTTTACTGCATATCTCTTCGTATAGAACAAGTAGCATTTTGACACATTTGTGCAGCATAAATTTCACCATGGAAGATTAAGAAAATGAAGAGGGGACTGTTGTAGTAGTTACTAGCTTTATATGTTCTTCAAGCCATCTAATATCTGGCATTTCCAGAAATTAGGAATGAGAAAGATGGTAACTTTCCTGCTGATGATTGAAAGTTTTCCTTTTGACTTCAGTGATTTGCCATGTGCTGCAGAATTGCCATTGCATCAGATTGAGCCATGAGTAGTAGTATTAATGCATTTGGTTAATATTCTGTCAATGTTTTTTAGCACAAAACTAGGAAATAGCTAGTCTAACTTTCATGCTACTGTTCTTGAAATTTGATCTGGGTATTTTTCTTTAATATAATGGGAACAGACATTTTGGTGATGGTACTGCTTTTCAAATTGCCATTGGCAACATTGATATTGATACAATGGAACAAATTGATAATTATAACCCTGACACTGCACAGGTAACACCTTAGTTCTAAAGTTATATATTAAGGTTTTGTTGTGGGTCTGAACAACTCATGGGAAAATATGGTTGAATGTTATCTACAACTGACTTGGCAGTGAAAGCTTTTCTGCTGTTACAGAAACCGTATGCTCCCACACATACACTTTTTTTTTTTTTAACAGGTAAAATCTTGCTTTTCATGGCATTTGACTTCAATGTTTGTTTTACTTTCAGACTTTTAATAAGTCCTTAATGTTATAGACAGAAGTAATTGGTTTAAAATGAAGAAAATTCTGAGAGATTTCTTCCAAGTGTGTAACTCTCAGGACAGCATTTTCCCAACTTAGATCTTCTGAACAGAAATAAAATGTAAACTTAAAGTAAAAATAATGTTGTCTCAGATGAGCAGTTAGTCACTTGGCCGTAGTGGAATGAAGCAGTCATGGTGGCACAAAAGAGAAAAGTTTTATATGAGAAACTTGAGAAAAGTGGGACCAAATAAGAAAATGTTTGTGTAGAGTATGCCACTAGTTGTTGTGGAAATGTCAAAGATGTCCTTATATGCTAAATGAGGAAATCGTACGTAGAAGGCAAAACTGTAAACCTGTGTCTTGTCTTTTCAATTTTTTATTTTTTATTTTTTTTGTAGCCTGTGCAGCAGAGAAGTTGTAGCTGGAATGACAGACATGCTAATCATGTAAATAGCATTTGGAGCAGAGACTACAAGTTTGGCCCTAATGCAGATACTATTCCTCATAAAATGCATTTATTAGAGAAACCAACAACCAAAGGCATGGAGAAGATAATTAGTGTTAAAGGGCTAAAGCTTCCAGGCAAAGAGCTCTTGGCAAAAAGGCCAAGGAGTGGTACGTTTTTAATTGAAAATAATATAAATAACAGTTGAAGGCTGCTGGGAAAGGAAGGATTTTATCTTGGACTTGGTGGTATGAGATTTTTAGAGCCCAACTCCTAACTTTAATTCTTCTTATTCCACCCTCAACAAGCTGCAAGACTGAGCCATATTATTAAAGCATACATAAAGATCAAGGATGGCAGCAAACTTTCAGCAGCAGTTGATTTTAACTTTCTTTAATTTGCTATGAAACATGTTTGCTTTCAGTTTAAAGTTGTCATGTTTAATACCATGTGACCTATTTTTAGAGATTTTTGGTTTTAATTTCCTTCTTAAAATGGCTTGTGATGATAAGAAAACAGCCTGGTTTTCCTAGATTTGATCTTTGGTCAGACAGAAAATGTAAGAAATGTTTTCTGTAGTACTGTAATGCTGTGCTGCCTGTGTCCCCTGCATAAGTATTCTTTACTCCAGCTTTCTCACTTGCTCTAGTAAATCTGTGCTATCTTCTACACTGCCTAAGTTGGATGTGCTGAAATAAACTATGGGCTTCTAATAGAAAGGGTGGTACTTTGTTTCCAATTGTGCTTTATGTGCTTCTTTATCAACCAAGTGAAGAAAACTGCATTAAACGCTTCTAAACTGAAGTGAAGAAAGTTCATTCCTGAATTTACTAATATTTTTAAGCCTATGAGATTAACTATATAATGGTCTGTTTTCTCACAACTGGTTAATTCTAGAACTTGCTTCCACGGTGATGTTTAAATTGTCTTTTTAGATTTAGAAGAAATCTCAGATGGAGATCTGTTGAACCAATATTCATTTTCAAAAGCAAAAAAAATCAAGAAGGAGAGTGATCATGATGGGCAAGCACAAAAGAGTGACTCGGCAATTCAAATCCTTGATTCTTCAGGAAACTCTGTCCCTGAAAGCTCCAACACCGTGCCAAGAGTCAGAAATAAATTTGCTTCCTTTCTACAAAGGAAAAACAAGGAGAAGGATGCTGTAATTGTTCCAGGAACAAGAAGCAGGTATGCTTGCATCACATGTGTTAATAAGAAACAAAATACTGTTAGCTGTCCTGGTTGCTCAAATAACCTGAATACAAATCTGAGAAAAATGCTCAGACTTCTTTTTATGCAACTTCTATTATGAAACTCCTATTAACATGCCTGTAGTCCTGAGCCCTTTGTGCTAGGTATGAGATACATAAATAATGTCAAACTATTACTGAAGACTGAGACTGTTCAGTACAGTCTAACCTCTGGGTATTAAATTAATTAGGAACTGGTGATATTTCTTTTCCAGGTAAAGGTTATATGACATATATTAAAAAAAAAAAAGTCCAATGTGTCAAATATGTAGGCAGTTTGTGACAACGTAAGTCAATATATTCACTGTTTTTTGTTTGAGTAAAGCCAAGCCTGATCGTACTGTACTCTTATCCCACTCAGTTGATTTTCTGCACCAGCACTTCAAGAAAACTGACTTTGCATTTGCTAGGCAAGTTGGTTGTTTTTTTTATTTTGGGTTGCATTTGGCCACAGCTAATTGAATTGGTTTTACAAAGCATTGTTGCAGTTGTCTCCTATCATGTGATTATTATCTTAAATAATATATTGAATATTTTTAAGCCATGTAATTTTACAGAACAGTCTTAATACTGATGTTCTTTAACACACATCTTCCCGAGCTGAATTTTTTCTTGTGTTGTATCGAAGATTAAGAGTTGTCAGTGATTGTAGGTTTTTCTATAAAGCAATGCTCGGTTTCTTAAAAAACTGACTTGTACTTGCTCTTAGGTGTTCCTGCTATAGCATGGAAAAGAATAGCTAGGTACTGGTTTCCCCATTAAGAGGTGAAGTGTTTCACTCCTGTTTAAATTTTATAAGATTCTTAGATAGTTCTCTCTTTCAGGTGAAGGAACTTTTAGTATTTCTCATCCGTGAAGGATGTGTTTACAGATACTTCCACCACCCCTCTCTTTTTTTTACTGTTATCTATTAAATACCCTCCCAGAGACTAAGATTTTGCCTAATGTCAACATAATTTGTCTGCAAATGCAATTCATAAATAAAATTGATAGATAGAGACAACTACTGCATTTTGGAGAAGAAAATTACTACAAATGAGTATGTCTTTACCTTCACCTTTCTTTACTTTTTTTTTAGGTTTTTCTGCAATGATGTAATTATTTTTGATGGCAGAGCACAGAAGGATGACAGTGATCTAACTGAAGAAGCTGCACAGGATTGCCAGAAACAGGAAGTAAAACCTGTAGCAAAAGATACTTCTCACATTTCAGAAACTGAAAAATCAGCAAGGACTGTCTTTACACCTCCTGGAGAAGCAAATAAGTCCTGCTTCCGGTGGTTTAGCAGCATCTTAAATAATGCAGGAAATGCTGGTCCATCTTGTACTGTATTTTCACAGCACTTTCACCAACAGGGAAGCAAGTCTGTGTGTTCCCAGGAAGATCAGATTAATGGGGTACAAGCAGAGACTGGGGCAGAGTGTAATGAATTAGAGGAAGAATCCTCCCCCTTAACAGAACTGAAACAGTCATCACAGTCTCAAAAGTCTTGTGAGCCATCAGAATGCAGTTTGGAGCCTTCAGAAATACCACCACAAGTGTCTAAAAACAGCTCAGATGTAGAAGTAAGAAAACTACACATTTTTTCATTGTTTGCTTTCACTTTTAAATGATAAAATAAATTAGTCAGTAAAGTTTTC
This sequence comes from Chloroceryle amazona, assembly GCA_027560015.1. Taxonomy (NCBI): domain Eukaryota; kingdom Metazoa; phylum Chordata; class Aves; order Coraciiformes; family Cerylidae; genus Chloroceryle; species Chloroceryle amazona. The sequence continues at coordinate 11,647 of JANHFX010019740.1, forward strand.
TCTTCAATATCCCAGAATGGTAGGGGTTGGAAGGGACCTCTGGAGATCTAGTCCAACCCCCTGCCCAAAGCAGGTTTGTCTAGAACAGGATACACAGGAACATGTCCAGGAAGGTTTTGAATATCTCTGAGGAGACTCCACAACCTCTCTGGGCAGCCTGTTCCAGTGCTGTCATCTTCACAGTAATGACATTTTTTTTTTCCTTATGTTTAGGTGGAATACCCTGTCAATTATGTAGTTTGTGCTAAAAAAATCTTGTCAATATTTAACAGTTGTGTAGAATGGACTGACATTAGTTTAAATCAAGTCTGTACTTTGGTTTTAGTTTGTCTTCAGTCTTTCCATTGCTATCATTACAGTAGCTATTAATAAAAAACAAAACAAAGCCCCACCCTGTTAGGCTAGCTTTTGATCTCTGCTTTTGTTAGCCCCTGAAGAAGTCCTTTCAGAAAGCATATATGTGTCACCATAGGTTGCTCAAGTAAAATAAGCCCAGGTTTAGTTCTTGAAATGGCTGAAAACATACCTTATAAAGTATATATGTGTATAGAAATATACATTGTTTAAAACAAATGAGAAAAAAAAACAACCTCAACATTCCCAACCTGTTTTAAAATCAAATTAATTTTTTCTTGATAAAGGAATCTGGCTCAAAACCAGCTGATGGTCAATGTACTCAGTCTCCAGTAATTTCTGCTGTTCTGTCAGACAGAAAAAATACAATCATGAAGACCAAGGTAAGAATTCTTTTAACATTACTGTGAGTTCTGCTAAACTCTGATAAACAGTTTCTGCTTTTTACTAGTTCATTCTAGAACTGTTAATGAAAGACTCTTAAGCAATGCACACGTTGGCAAGAGAAGTTTTTTCTTGCTCATCTATGTGAGAACCAAGATGAACTATAACCTGCCCATCTATGATTGATACTACAGTTGCAACTTGTTTGGAGATATTAATCACTTGAGTATAAAATGAGAAACCAAGGCAAAAAAAAATACTACTTAATTTTCCTCAGGCATGCTAAATACACACATTTTATGATGCAAATTGCAGTCATGTTTATAATCCAGATATAGTCACAAGACACAACATTGTTTCATTGTTTCTCTTGATAAATCTGCTGGTTTATCTGTCTCCTTCCTCTTTGACAAGAAAAAGCATGTTTACATTTCAAAAACCGGAAAGGTTTTAGTCAACCTTTCTTGTTTGTTTTAATTTAAAAGCCTTGTTAGACACTAAGGACAGTCAGTTTTCCTTCAGAGCCCATGCTTCAGTTATTTCAATATTGGCTGAGAACCCATAATTTAACTTGTGTGGTTCCTTGTATTTGTGACATTTGTAAGAGTTTTCCCCATTTGTCTAGTTTACAAAGCTTCTAAGATCTTTAACAGCTAAAAGTGCTCTCACTCCTTAGGCATAGTTCGAATTGTCCAAAGGTTTCATAAATCAAAGGAAGATGCTTTCATCTTCTCATGTGCATCCCTACTAAATTCTTTCTCACAGACTTAAAATCACAACCTTCTCACTGCCAAACAAGAATATTGTGTTTTGTATAATAGTGACATCTTGTGGTTATTGTTAGTAATTTCTGTATTAAACTGGAATTTACATCTTTATTCTGGAAAAAATGCTTTTTCATTAGATTAACGTTTTGTCTCCTCCTCAACAACACCAAGCAATGAAATTAAATCATACTGGGATTCAGAATTTTATTACTTTGTTCTTAAGAATGTATTTAATATCTTTTCCTTCATGTTTTGCTCACTTTGAAGATACATTGGGAGAATGAATACACTAAATATTGGGGAATGCAGAGTGTGGAGGAGCTGAGGCAATATAAGCATCATATATAAACAAATTTTCAGGATGCTTGGAGTTCTTCAGGCAATAGGAATCTGCTGAAAATCCATGAAAACAGTAGGGTTAATTTAAATTAAGCAGCTAGTGGGATAACTTCTGACAGTTATTTCCTTGGCTCTGCATTCCCTATTTTCTTTATGTGCTGGTAATAATATTTCTAAGGAGTTAAATCAGAAAACTGACCTGGCTGAAAACTGGCTTGATAACAACCAAAAGGTCAATCATATTGGAACTGTGACCCACCCAGACTCCTGTGTGAGTTTTAACACCAGTGAGACTGTTGGAACAAGTAGCTAGAATTGAAAAGAATAGATAAGAAACATTTAGCTCAGTTTTTGCAGAATCACAGAGAGGTAAGTGTTGGAAGGGACCTCTGGAGATCATACAGTCCAGCCCCCCTGACCAAAGCAGGTCTGTCTAGAACAGGATGCACAGGAACACCCCCAGGCAGGTTTTGAATATCTCTGAGAGGGAGTTGTCACGACCTCTCTGGGCAGCCTGTTCCAGTCCTGTCACCTTCACAGTAATGAAGAATTTCCTTTTGTTCAGTTGGAATTTCCTATTGTCCCTTAGGTTTGCTTAACTGCAATTTAAAACAAGTGAAATCTTCTAAGTACAGTAATAGATACTGAAGGCAATAGTAAGTTTGGAAATCCAGGGAAGTAGCAGTTAATCCATTTATTTCAAGGAGGGGAGGGGTGGGGAAGTGTTAGCTGAGCAATAGCAAATACTGGGATGAGGAAGAGCATTTGTGTTAGCTAAGTGAAGCACCTGAAGTAGGCAGAGCTTCTAAAGATGATCCAGCAAAGACGATTCATTTATAGCAAAATGCTTTATTCTTAATATAATCCAAATGAGAAATATGAGCATTATTTACAATTTAAGTGTACAGTTATTCTTATGTAGCTGACTGTAAAATGAGAACTTAACTGTAGACAGTCACCACCTCTTCTGCAGGTATTGCATTTTGATAATTGTATTTTGGTCCTTGTAATGCCAGACAAAAGCTAAAATGGCAGACTAGGAGTGATCACTTAGAAGCTGGTAATTGAGAGTAGTTCATATTCCACAATGAAATTCAGAACATTTCAAACAGTAAAGCATTTTAGTGCTTCCAAATGGCTACCTCACAAAAAAATAAAAGGAAAAGCAATAAACATATTAAAGGCAGAAGAATATGATGGAAAATATGAATAAGTAATTTTTGGCCTTTTGCCACTCGTGAGCTTATTTAGCAAACAAAGTTTTAAGTTTGTCTAAAAGTATGTTAGGTCTGTTTAGTTTGAGGAAGAGGAGGCTGAGGGGAGACCTCATCACTCTCTACAACTACCTGAAAGGACATTG
>JANHFX010019740.1:14950-49986 GCA_027560015.1 Chloroceryle amazona
TGGTTGAGTTGCCATCCCTGGATGTGTTTAAGAATCACTCAGATGTAGTGTTGGGGGATATGGTCTAGGGGTGAACTCGAAGAGTAGGGTGAAAGGTTGGACGCAATGATCCCATGGGTCTTTTCCAACCTAGATTATTCTGTGATTCTATGTTACATGTATTTATGTGCATAATCGTAGCACAATAATTATAGTACGTATAGGAAGAGAGTAATTAATTAGATAGCAATAGGTATAACTCTTAATTTATGAAATGTGGTATAACTTAAATTATGAAATGTGGTAAACTACTCAAAATCCTTCAGTTTGGGCTTTAGTGTGTTTTTTTTCTGTCACAAAAAAACTCATTACATTTTGTGCATGAGGTGCAAGAAGGCAAAAAATATCAACAGTCATATCAATATTAGAATGTATGATAGTAGCAGTCTGAGACACTGTCTGCCAGTTAGCCTGATATTGACCCCAGAAAAATGGCAGGAATAAGAGGCTGTGCTTAGGGATAAGAATGTGAAAAATAAAAATCACACTGACTAACCTAACTACAGGATTTAAGTCATGTCGAAATGAGTTTCATATACTTGTAAATATGGAAAAAAATTTCCAATCACTGAATCTGGTCATTGAATTGAAAATTAGTTATGCTTTTTTCTTAATAATGGGGTGGCAAATAGCTAGAATAAATTATATAATGAACGCATGTATTTTCCTTCTAAGACTGGTTGCATTTGAGACACTCATTCTGGCCAAGCCCAGCTGTTTTGAGCTTCAGGTACTGAAACTGGTTGTTAAGGGCGAACTAGATGTCTAATGATACTTGGGGTAATCATCTGTATTCTGCTTAGATTTCATGAAAAATTAAGTTATGGGTCTCACAGAGAGTGATACCAGAGAGGGGCTTCTCTTGAATTTTTTTAAGTTGACATTGGAGAATTTCTTGGTGTGATCTCATGTAAACAGATAAATATTCAATAGATTTTAAAAACTGCATCCAAAAGAAATGTGTGTGCAACCTCCTAGAATACAAAGAACTATGGGAAGTTTGCCAGTTCTTAGAGCTGCATTGTCTAACATGTTTGAGATGCCATTTGTGAGTTGAGATGGATATATACATCTAAATACCTTGTGGCAATTCATGTTGCATTACCTCAGCACAATGTAAAACACTTCATTTTTTTCCTATTATTATAAGCTTTGCAGCATAATATCTGATGCTTACAGGTTGTCATTTTAACCACTTGTGCTATAATATTAAAATCTCACAGGTTCCTGGTTTACATAAATCCAGTTGTATAGGGTCTCGTATTGTAACAAAGCTCAAGCCATTGATACCAGCAAAAGTAAGTGGATTGAGCAGGAAGCTGTCACCTGTGCAGAAGAGAAATCACTGTGATGCTGAAAATAAACTGGGACTGCAAGACACCATTAGTGAACTCCGTAAAAACTTCCAATTTAAAAGGTGAGCTACTTTAACCCTTGGCACTGTAGACTACACACCCCACACGAAACAATTTTTAAGCAGACTAAACAACTCCTCCTCACAATTCAGTAAAGAGAATAGCTTCAAATAGACATGTTCTACATGCAATTTTTAATTTCTTAAGAATGATATAACCATGAATTGTGATTTCTGATAAGTATGCCCTTCTAATTACACTTTTCTGTCTAACCAGAAAAAATTCCCAGATAAAATTAATTTACTAAGTAGTGAATTTAGTTGCACATAATTTAAAAGAAAATCATTACCATTATTTGACACAAAATACCAAAAGATATTTATTAGTCTAAATGCAAAATCTGTGTAGAAGTTGGTCAACTCTCTCACATTTTGAGATGGCTAATTGTCAGAAGTGTTCTGCTTTCAGGATGGTGAACTGATGGCATATTTCATTTAGCTGAAGTCTCTGGTTACAAGAGACACTTTGCACGCTATAAAATGCCACTGTTTTCCCTTGTGGAGATGACTTTTCTAACTTGAAGTTTCTATGAACATGTTCAAGGTTTGAACTTCAAGAAAAATGATTATTTAAAAAAAAAAACAACCAAAAACCCACCACCAACAAAAAAACTGAAACAAAACCCCCAAACCAAAAAAGTGCAGGTATGCTAATTTACAGCATTTCTATGGGATCAGGTAAAAACTGGTGGCAAAGATTTCCCAGCTTCAAATAGCATTCTCAACTTTGACTAAATAAGTCTTATTAAAATTATTCTCATTTACCTGTAACCAAACATGAGCAGGACAAAAGTTTTCTCTTTGCACTAAGAAGTAAATGTGAGACTGAAAAGCATGTGTTCTGTCAGATGAGCATATTTCAGTAAGTTCAGGCCTTACAGTAGGCTATTATAAACATAGAGTGGATTTCTGTTTAAAAAATTAGTTGTGGTGTTAACATTTTTAGAAATCACGCTTTTTATTTATCCTTTTGATGACAGTTAAGAATGACAGTTTCAAAGAGGAAGCGAAAGTGTGTGTCTATGTATTGCTTGACCACTAACTGGGAATGTCTGGCAATGGTTCTTCACAGGAGAAAAATGGTATTTTGATTTATCAGAATACAGGCAGACAGAAGAGAGTTGCCCTAGATGGCACTCCCTCCATTTTCTATGCTGGTGGCTGTAAGACTTGGCTTCCAACCAACGTCCACATTTTATCCATCCAGTCTGGGCTGATCTGTAACTTATGGATATATACTGGGGGTATATATAATTATTTTTTTCACGTCTTGGTTATGTTAATAAAATAATTTATTAGGTATTAGGGTACTATTTTCTTAATTTATTTCACAGAAAGTTGTTTTGGTTTTGTTTTTTTTTTTGTCAATGACAGGACTTAGCTTAGAGTTTGTTGTAGTGTTGTTTGTTTGTGTTTTTTTGTTTGTTTTTGTGGGTTTTTTTTCCTCAGATTTTAAAACATTTCTGAATTAGCCTTATGTCTTAAATATATTGTCTGATGGCAAATAAATTATGTGGGACACTAATCTGTTCTATCCTATTCTGTCCTAATGTCAAGACTCATGGGATAAATATAAAGCTGCAGTTATTCAGAAGACTTGAATGTTAAGGAAGTGCTTATAACTTGGAATAGGATGGAGTGCATAAAGTCTTTCAGATACAAAGTTAATGGCTATCATTCTGTTATAGGATGACTGCAACAGTTGAAATGACTTTCAGTGAAGTTGTTTGGTTGTAGTGAAATGGAAATTCAAGCTTTCCCTCACATTTTTATTTTGGGCTTACTCATGGGTGAGTGGGTAGTTAAGTGAGGGGGCTTGCTTTGTTTTAACTCAGGCCTGTATTTAGAAGCATATGATATAACATTCCTGGGTTGTGTTTTGTTTGTTTTTGTACAGAGAATATGAAAAACTTCCTTCTTGTAAAAACTCAGATCCACTGTCTCCAATCAAGGATAATATACAGCTCACTCCAGAAACAGAAGAAGAAATCTTTAATCATTTGGAACGTAGTTGTGTTCAGAGAGCTATATTCCAATGAAATGTATACTGTGCACAATAGGATGGACTTTTAATCATTGTCAAAATTTACCTTCTGGATATTTCATCAATATAGAAAATATGCTTTGAAAACCAACTATATATTTTAGTATGACTAGTGATTTGTCTTTTTTTTTTTTTTTTTTTATAAAAGCTTGACTTGAATACTGCCTGGAATAAATTCCTTCAGAGGCCTGTGTCCTTTTATTTGAAGTCCCATGTTCAACTTTTGTCCAAGCCTTTCAGCTGCCCCTGGGCATTTTATGTAGGTCACACATGTAATCCAAGTTTTTACAACAGATATGGCTTTGCCTTTGCACAATAGCAGCAGAAGAAGTTTGTCTTAATTTTCATTAGGTGATTTTTATTTTTATTCTCATCTCCTCCCTTCATCTTGAGCCTAATCTGGCTCCAAGAAAGGAGTAAAACTGCTCCTCACCAAACCAAGCACTGGTCTTCAATGTCTGATCAACTAAATGGAAAAGATCCAGGAGACTAGGATCTTTGCTTTGGATGACTGAATTATCATGAAATAATATGATGGGATTTCAGCTTTCTACCTTTAAAATCAGGATTTGAGTCAACATAAAGATAGCTAAATTTTTATCCTTTATCTGGGAAAGGACAGTATCTCTACCAGATGAAGGTTCAGAAGGATATCTGAACCGGTGAAGTGTATCCTTTCCCTTTCTGAGATTAATACTTTCCCTCCATCCCTGACCTTTTCACAACTGTTTGAACTTGACCAACGAGACGCGGAGTTAGGGTTTTTAATTGCAATGTGCTTTTTTTTCCTCAGAGAATTTACATCTCTAAAACAAAGGTGAGAGGTTGCATTAAATTACAAAGGAGCTGCTTGTAAGAGTAGGTTATGTGTATGTAGGAGCAGTAATCTTCTTTCTAGATCTGTATTGAAGGTATGGGATATAAGGAGTAGAAGCAATGATGCTCTAGGACAGACTTCCTTTCCTATGTGCCTCACTAGAAAATCCCTATGCCTGAAAAGCAGGGCTTTGAACACTGATCTTCAGTGAGAATTATCTCCAGTATGATGTGACAAATAAAGGCTAGGTATAAATGTTTTGGAGTTTTCAGTCATAGAGCTATTGCCTGGAATTAATTTTTATCCGTTGCTATAAATATATTAATAATGACTGGTTGATTATTTTTTTTAAGAGAAAACAAAAATAATTTGCTTTCCTCTGTTTATTTATCAGTGTGGGAGTTGCAAGGTTACTTTGTACAGTCCATCCTTGCCTGTTGCCTGCCTCCTCAGTCAAAAGAACCACTTGTTCCTGCTTTAGTGGGTCATCAGAAGAGACAAACTACTCGTGTTTGTATTTTCAAGGACAGGTGATTTTAAGAGAGTGTAGGATATTTTACTTATGTAAAAATAGTACTGCCTCTTCTAATTCTGTTGCCCGCAAATACTACCTTACCTATTCTTGTAGTTCATTTACTGAAAATACCATCACGTGTTTTCTCTTGTCGGATAAGCTAGAGGAAATAAAGCGAATGTTATACATACCTCTATATTGATGCTATTTTGTCACATATAGGCACCCTGGATTTTTCCTGTATGCTCCTGTATGAACAGGAGAGTAAAAAGGTAATTGATGCCTTAAAAGGCATAGGGCATGTAGTAACCTGCTGGAGGACTGTTTCAGTGGTAGGTATTAGGGGAATTTATTAATGTAAAATGCTTGTATGACATTATATGGTCTTCAAGTAGATTTCTTAACTACTTCTGGTAATTCTTTGGAGGCTTTGGATTCTGACTTCATATTATACAGGATTCTTTTCAGAAAGCTAACAAGTAGAGGACTCTCTTATGTTAAATGTAAGTATATAATATATGTAAGCATATAGTAGCCTGTAAGTGTGGAGTTCTTGGCCTGGTGTTTCTTTTGTGGGAGATAACATATATGCAAATTAATTTATGCATGACTTTATTCCTGAGTTAAAATTAACTCTGCGGGGTAATATTCCATAGTAAAACTTGTTCAGTATCAAAATAAGAAAAGTATGTTTACAAGCTTTGTTGGGGGGAGGGAAAAAATGAAACTTGTCCCAGTGAAAAGTTGGGGGGGAACAAAACCCGGGAGAGATGAAGACATAGTCTGGTTGTTTTAAAAAGCATTCATTTGAAAGTTGGAGGATATGAGTGTTGTTGGAAAACAAGAAGCGAGTAGGAAAGCAGATGGCAGCTTGGAGGCATATGTCTTTAAGTGTTGTGTTTTCTTTTTCATATTCTTTTTACTTTTAGTTTCTAAAAATATCCTCTAATTTTATCAGCAGGACTTCAAAGTATTCTTACAAGGTGGATGTCATTGCTATATGCTATTAAAGGTGAATCTGGCATGGGAAAAACTAAATTTACTAATTGTTGTCTAATCAAGCTTTACTTTTGAAAGTGCTGACCAGCCATTCCTTGAGCAGAACAGCCATATGAATGGCAAATATTCAGTATCACAGAGAATTGATCATACAAATCAATAAGGGTTTTGAAACTGTAGGTAAGTAACTTACTGAGGACATGAATCTGTTGGAGGCAGAGAAGGTGCACAAAAATGATGAGAGAGCTGGAACACTGACACAGGACAGGTTGGACAGGGCTCTGAGCAACCTCATCTAGTCAAAGATGACCCTGCTCTCTGCAGGTGGGTTGGACTGGACAGCTTTTCCCAGCCCAAATATTCTATGACTTGTCCAAATTCAACTGAGTCTTTATGCTTAAATCTTTTTGGTTTAGTTACAACAGTTGATATTAATCACATCTTCAGTCATACAAATCAATATAGTAGTTGGAGTCATTTTTATAGGACTGAAGAATATTGAAAGACTGTAGCTCTTTGCGAACAGGTTATAAACACAGTCATTACATTTAAATATTATTTTACTACTGTTACTTTATGAAGTACTGGAAACTCGTGGTATTTGGGTCTTATGTATCAATTGGCATCAGTTAATTTAGCTGGTAACAATAATGGTTCCAGTTCTGAGGTGGTGAAGCTAAGAGACAATTCTTTGCTCCTGCTACTTGCATCAAAGAATAGCTACCAGCTGATTGTTTCAACAACATCTTGGTCTAGGAATGCTATGGTACCAAATTAAAATTATCAATATAGGAGAGAAGAAAAAGGAGGGAATCCCTTTTTTGAACAGTGGAGGTTGTTTTATACTGCTAACAGGCCTGAATCTGGCTGCAGCATCCTAGGATTTAGTTCTAATACCTGTTGCTCCTATGGTTTGTTTCTCCTGGTATCCTGTGGTTGCTCCTATGACATCCTTTTTGTGTCTGCAGAATGTGTATTCTAGGCATGGAGTGAATGTCATCAGATTTTACCAGATCATAAATTAATTTGAGGTACAATTAATGACTTCTCTAAGAAGCAGGTTGGGACACTTTCTGTGCCCTGCATAGCTTATGTAATACAATAAAATATGCTATTTCATCTATTTAAAATGTGATGGTTTATGTGCATGCTGCATCTAAAGTACTGCTATTATCATACTTTGATCATCTGTGTTCACGTCTTAAACCTAAATTTTCATCTTCACTTCAGACTGAAGAATAATGTTCAATGGTGAATGACAGGAGTTACTGCCCACTTTGAATTAGGACCTTCTTCCTTGTTTTCATTGCTGAGTTCAGCTTATGCATCCCAAAATGCACCATCTGAAAGTACTGTTGCTCTCTGGTTCTTCTCTGTGGAAACTGGGAGTACAGGTTTGCTTCCTTCATACAGGAGACTGTAGGAAACATTAGGTAAGTAGGATAAAAAATGCTTGTCAGAAGACTTGACTTGTGTGAAGGATTAATTTCTGGCCCAATAGCTCTTATTCTTCCCAGATTCCTGTGCTCCAGACAAAATCTTGCTTTTAACAACTGTAAAATTTTGAATTTGGAACATGGCATATACCTGTGTGAGGTCCTGTTTTGGGAAAGATTCTTTAATGGCTTTGAAGTAACTGTGGTTAGTGTTCAAATGTACATATGACCTGGAGCAAGATGCTGTGCTTGTCTGAGGTACTAGAGAGTGTACCAATAAGATAGCCGATGCTGAGTTTGGGAAGATGAGAAGTTTTGTTCTCTGCGTACTTGAAAAATAATAGGAGTTACTATGAGCTACCTTACAGCCTGTATCAACCGTGAATTTAGGATTTTGGTTAGCTTGTTCCAAGTCCAGTATCTCAGGGAATACCAGAGTGTCTTTTCTGGGAAACACCCAGTTTAAGTACTCAAAATGAAGGAGAAATCATTGCAACACTTGTAATAGCACAAGCACTCAAATGATAAATTTGCTTTTTAATATAAGTCTATAGGTTGTCTTTCATCCATTGGCTTATGTTATTTTTGCTGTATTAAAGGAGGTCAGTTGAAAAATATCTCTTAGTTACCCCATTTTAGAAAAGCAAATAAAGAGTGACTAAACTTTTTTTTTCCTGTGCTCATGGTAATTGGATTTAATTATGTTATTGTTCTCTCTGAAATTATTATAATCTTTCTTCATTAACGTTTTCTGTTAGAGCTCAACAGAACTCACTCTCTTGAGTGAGAGAGCTTCTGGAAATAGATTTTACCACTTTGAAGACAAATAGATTTTATTATTGGCAGTTCTTTACAGCTGGCAGTGGATCAGAAGCTCTTGTCTGACCACCTCAGTCACTGCCAGAAGGTGTCAGTAACACCATAGTAGCAAAGGAAAAAACGTGGCTTGGATTTTAAAATATTTTATGGGGATACTTATCTGCTTGCTTTAATTGGTTAGTATTTGTTTCCTTAAAATAAACTACTTATCTTGGTAGTAACAAAAAAAAATCCTTTGCAGCTTGCCCCTTGCTCCCTCTGTCAACATTTATTCCAGTTCAGAGTTAAGTAGTTACAAATGAGATGAGTGAATCAGTTGATTTTACAGATCACTAAACTTTTTGGTTGTCAACAGCAGAGAAGCTTCCTACTTTCTCATTTTCAAACTAAACTTCTGAACAATAAAATAGTTTTTTTTTTTTACCACATTCTTACTAGTTGTGACTCTCCAAACAATTTTTAAATGTTGTTAAGTGAGGAGACCAAAGAGCTGGATTACACTTGAAATTGCATGTGATGTGTTCTTTTGTTTAACAGACCTTTTAAACTTAAGGCTAATAAGGCTGCTTCCCAGAAACTTAAACTGAAGATTATACATTTTTCATTCCTGCAGTGCTTACAGTTAACTGTTACAGAATTATTGTAGTATTTTTTTAGGAACAATTTTTTAAGAAACAATTCCTACTCTCTGTATTTGAAAAACCTACTGGTTTAATCTTGTTTTTATAGAAGGAAGTGTGCAAAGGCTTTTTGTCTTCTACTCCAAAGTGAGAATCGCAAGTAGTAAATAGAAAATATGTTACATCTTAAATTTGTTAAGTATGAAATATTATGAAGAATAGCATTGGCTAGGGCATTTTTCAAAAGTTTTCTCCAGATTTTTACGGCTTCTCTTCAGACTGGATAAATTGGAACAGGTTTGTATACCAGCATATTTAAGTCGCTTGTGAGTCTGTAGAAGTCCATTAGAATTCCTGCTTTGCTGCTGTCACATGTCACCTTGAGCAAACTTCTTCATTTTCCACACGTCACTTTGCATGTTATGTAATGAGAAATGTTCTAGTCTTACTCTCTTAAGGATAACTCTACAGACATCTGAAGTGTTTGTCTAGAGAGAAAGGATTTGAGACCTATTCCAATTCCTAGTCTGACTACTTAATTACTTGTTTATAACCAGTTCAAGACTAATGCAAAGAAAAATTAAACTACATTTAGTGACTTGATATAGTGCTGTGAGTTATGTTAAATTACACTAAGAAAAATACACATCTAGATTTATACAGGATACAGTGAACACACAAGGAAACTCATTATGGTCACTTCATAGAGTGGTCCTGTTATCGTTCATCACTAATCTCAGACAATCTCACTATTTTTTGCCTTCTCATCAGCTCTTGAGTTGAGAGCCCATTTGTAGTAAACTGATTATTCTTTTATTTAAAAGAAGAAAGGCTCATATATGGAACCTTTTGATACTTTTGTATTTTTACAATAGTTAAGGACTTGTTTAAATGCTTGTTTAGACTAATGACAGTATTTCCTACATAACCAGTATTATGTTGGTATAAAGTCATCTGCCAGAGAGGAGAGATTTTATTGTACTTGGGCTAAAACTTAATTCTTCTGTTCAGTTCTACATGCAAGTATTCAACCATAAGGAATTTGGAATACTGCTACTCAGAAAGCCAGGAAGTGGTATCTTAGGAAGGTTCAGCACCTTCAGGTATTGATTCCCTGCAAATCATTCAGTTGGTGATTGCACAAACATTTATTGTATAATAATGACTTAATTAGTGATTGTAATTCTTTTATAATTGAAGGGAAAAAAAGATAGAGATACACACACGTACACCCATCAGACAAAAGGGGAACTCTCTGAACCTGAATAAATACACTTGTGGGTAGAGATGTACTGCCTTGATCTGGAAAGATTCTGAGAATCAAGAATGCAGTACTGACTACTTCACTTTGTTAACTGGCATTGTCATTGCATCTGGAACTGCTGAAACAGTTGTTGCTATACAGGGGATAGTACACTAGGTAAAAATAGTAAATTTTAGTGCCGAAGGTAATGTTACTGAAAATCCAGACCATAGCTGTCTCGTTCATTATTCTCTTGCTTAGAAATTATGACCAAACGGGGAAAATTGCCTGTCAAAGAAACCACTCGTGACACACAAGTAGTTTTAAGTAGAATAAGTTAGTAAATATGCTTTCCATGGAAAATTGTTCATTCAAGGCATTCAGTGAATGCATGTGAACGGGTATGTTTTGAGATCAATTAGCAGTTATATCAGTGTTTGTATCAGTAGTATCATTTTTTAGTAATTGGCTAATTTGGCTAAGCTAAATATAATTTAAGCTAGCTCACTTCTCAGCTTTTTTTTCCTCTAATCAAGACTATTTAAAATTAGTTCATGTTAACTTTAGTATATTCTGGGTTTTATTAGCAAATACAACAACCCTCAATGTTCACCTTAATTACAATGCACATTTTTTTATTAAACTCTTTAGTTAGAACTAAATAATGTAAGTATTGATTTAGTAACCATTTCTAGAGTAGATATAGAGAATACTGACTTCTGAGACTGATTGCTAAGAAACCACTGAATGTTTTTGTTTTGTTTCTTTTTACAAGGTAATTTGTATGAAAAAATAAAATAAAAAAATCTGGTTCTCCTAATCTGTAATTGCTAAGCAAATTAAAGATTGGTTAATGGACTAAAAAGCTGATCACAACTAAGATGTCCTGTCCTATGAATGTTCAGGAACTTAAATAAGCTAATATTTGTACTGGCTTAAAAATCTGGTTCTTGGAGGTCAGTCACAGTGAGAACATCCATCTTCTCACTAAACTATAAAAATGATAGAATCTTGGAGGCTTCTGTGGTTTGTCTTATTTTTCTTGGTTTCCTGTGTCTGGCATGCACATTTTGCCAATGCCAGAGTCCCGAAATTATATGACCAATAACTTGCCACTTGAAGATGTGTGCTCACAGGAACCTGAAATATGTCTTCCCTGTTACCACTTTGAGAGGCTTTTCACAGATCTAAGAGCAGAACTTGTTCATGGTGGTATGATTGCAACTTCTGTTTTTAATATAGAAAGAGTGAGGTTTATATTAAACTGGAATCTGAAGAGCATAGGATATTTTCAGTCTTTTTACAGATGTGCCAGTAAAGGAATGTTCCAGGTTCATGGATTCTTGGATTGCAGTTAAGTACACTTACATTAATTTTCTCCATCCCACTCCCTCAATCTACTGTACAATGACCACATTAAGAAAAAGCTTTTTTGATAAATGTTTTATGTTCTCCAACCATAAAGTGGCAGATGGTGACATGGGTCTGGCTCCTCCATTAAGACTGTCTGTCATCTTCAGTCTTTCTGATTAGGACACCTTATCACAAGCAACTTAGTAGGTTTTCTTCTGACTTTTTAAGCACTGTCAAAATGCAAGAAGGAAGAGAAGGCTGGGGTAACTTCAGTGGATCAAATCATGCAGTCTCTGCAATGGTATCATGACTCATTTTCTGGGCTGCTCTTACCTAGTCAAGGATGAGATTAGGTGGGGAATAGGCAAAAGAAAGCAGTGAACAGAACTATTTCATTTTTACCATAGAAGAGTCCCTTCACAAAGGTCCTACCTATAATTTTAGAAAACCAAATGTTTGAGGATCTGAATATAATTTTTTCCTGGTGAATGAATACAGTTCTTCACAAAGATTGTGTCAGACTCATGTTATACAATGTTTAGTACATTGAGTTTCTTGAGGTCGAGTCCAATTTTTGTTTACTTTGATGACACATGGTCTCAATGTACCTAAAACTACATTTCTTTTCACAGCAGCCCATTATTATCTTGTGGCTTGACACATCACCACTCACCCACCATCCCCAACCCCAATCCTCTTTTGGAAAGAGGATCCCTTGTCAAAGACAGCAAGGGTTAAATGATAAAAAGGTATAAATGGAACAACCAGTGGTTTTATTTGTGAAATGCAATACCTTTTGGCACTTGGTCTAAGCTGTTTCAGAATACAATTAATTTTGATCAAATTAATTGTGTTTTAGAATGCATTATGTTGGATGTTGATTGCTAACTCAAACTTGCCCATTCTACTGCTCAGGTAACCTCTTTATTTTCTGTGTTCCCAGATAAGTAAGCTACAGTCTGCCTTTTCCATCTCTCTAAATTTAGTGTAGAGCAACATCAGGATGAGAAAAGAATTCAAATGTAGTGGAGCATGTGTGATCTCTTTTTGTGGGGAAGGTGGGTGGCTGGGAGACTGAATATGTTTGCAGGCAGGTACTGACGCTGGGATTGCTGGGGAAATGAATGTGAACCCAGATGAACAAACTCTTAAAGTAGAGATCAGGATCATTGCAGTTGTCCCTGTCATTGCTGCATGACTGGACAGGGGCTTCTACTGTGTGACTCCTACTAATACATGCTCTATCACAACCAGCTGTCTTCTAGGAAGAGATTTAAAACATATGGGATTTGAGTTACACAAATCTCTAATGTCTATTTGTGACATAAACTAGTGTTTAAGGACCTGTGCTCAGGTTTGGGGAGAGGGTGCAGTTGTGTTTGTCTGAGAGGTACAGAATCCAAATCAAGGAGTGACTAGAGCTAAGCTGTGGTGTAGTCCATCTAGTTCATTCATAATTTTGGTCTGAATTTGCTGATGCTGCAAAACATGCTGGCTTAAAAAGCAGATAAGCAAAAGAAATAATAATGTTTCAATGTATAATAAATTAAAATGGGGTCTAGGGCAAAGAAGGGAAGCCTTTCATGTTATTTCTGCTGAGGAAATGCCAGAATGGCAGCCAAAGTATAAAAATAAAAGAAATTTTTAAAAAATCTATACTTGCCTTAAAACTTTGACCAGCCTAACCTATCTGTTACCCAAAGCTTTACTGTGTTCTTAAACCATTGTTTAAGAAAAGAAACTGAGTATGCAAAACTTGCACTGGCAGTGATATGGTGGTATTTGTCTGTGGTTTTTATTGGTTCAGATGTGTTTTTCATTTTGGTGGTTTTTTCTTTTTTCTTCTTTAAACCCAATTGAAATTACACTTAAAAATACTAATGAGATCCTAGGACCATAACTGCCCCCCGCCCCGAAGCTAATCAAGCCAAAATCAAAGGGGGTATAATCCACTTCAACATGAAGATAACTGACAGAAGATACTTGTTCAACAATAAGAGTTAAAAAAAATAAATAAACAAAATGTTTGCTTGGAAGGAATATAAGAACGTTTTTCTGAAACACCTCATGGAAGACAAGGAGACATGTGACAGTTAATTTACTTGCTCATTCTGTGGAAGTATAAGGCGTAAGTTACCTGTGATTACGATATCTTTATTGCTGTTCTAAATCCTTCCTACCTTCTCTCACACCAGGAAATAATCCTCAAATTTTGGTAGCAAATCCCAGCAAGATCTGTCTCAAATCCTCTTTGTAAAATATTATGTAATAGAGGGGAGGGGGGTTATTAATTACTATAATAAATATTTACACTATATTAGACTTTGTAGAGCATTAACTAAGACTATTTCCATAGACCAGTTATAAGTAGTAAGCAACAAATTATTAGCTATAAAGTCTTAGAGCTATAATGCAACTGAATTAAATTTAATGACATAGTGTTTCACCTTAATGGTGCATAAAGGTATAAGGCTTTGTACTTTCTGGGGCCCCCATCATAAGAAAGACATGGACCTGCTCAAGCAGGTCCAGAGGAGGGCAATGAAGATGATCTGGGGCTGGAAATCCTCCCTTAAGAGGATAAGCTGAGAGAGCTGAGGTTGTTGTAGATAGACTGGAGACAATCCAGAAAGGAATTAAAAGAATAAATAACAGTCTAGAGGGAGCATGAGGGAGGGTGGAAGGAACTGGCATTGTTTAGTCTAGAGAAGAATACAGAGAGATGGGATGTCAGCCCATAACCATGAACAATGTTTCTGTAAAGAAGAAAATATAAATGGGGAAAGAAATAATGAAAAAAATGCAGTAGAGGAGATTCGGTATTATTGCTAAAAGTAGCTTTCTTTCAATAGGTTGGTGTAGGCCTTAGTCAAGTTCTCTGACTAAATTTCATTTTCAGTTAAAATTAAACTCCAATATCTGGCAAAGATGTGAAGCACAAGTTGTAACTTCTGGGCCCATTCTGAAAACTTAAGAATAAACTCTATAGGAACTCCTAAAGATTTTATATTAAACAGATGTCTGCAATAGGTCGTTCCCACTTGGCATGATAGGATGCTAGTTGCTGAATGCAACCATGTTGAAGATGAATGTAATTAGTGTCAACACTGTAAGTAGCAGCACTTTATTTTAATTTGGGTTTTCTTGACAGGCTGAAAACTGAAATTAAAATCTCCTAAGGTAATGGTTCAATACAATTTTTTTCACTGAATTTTGTCTTTGTGTAGGCCACTGAATGCATTTCACTCCAGTCATAGCTGTGTAAGATCTAGGCCTCTTTCTATTCCTATCCTATTAATATTTCCAGAATTGAACTGTGGCTTCAGAGACTTTCAAGCCAGTTGTTCTGAATCTTTCTATGTTTAATGAGGAAATGGATTTTTTTTTTTTTCCTTTTTATATTAATCTTCCTTAAGTAATTTTGAATGTTTTGAAGCTGGGTTTTTAGCCCGGTCTTCCTAATCCTTTCTAAAGATCTAAACAATAAATTAACTGAAGAGTACCCACTGTAGCTATAAACAACCCAGAAGATTGTGTAGATATGCACATTAAAAATGCATAAAGATTAAAGGACACTTTAGACTTATATTCTTCTCAATTGAAACTTGGAACTTTATATTTCCTGTGTGGAGAGGAGTCTGTAATATTTGTATTGCTCATATTTACTTTGTGTTTCTAGAGACCTGATACCTAGGAAGAGGCTATTTACCAGTGATTCAGAAATAAACTGAGTCAGAAAAGACGAAGAACAAAGCTGTGCTTCCCTACTCAAAGTGCTACTAATGTGTTACATTGTGCCATACCTTCTTATTAAGAATGCAAGTTTTCTGGAGTATTTGCCTGCTTGTCAGAATATGGTAAGTGTAGCACATACAATTGTAGCAAGAATAACTTATGAATTATAGTCAGTTCTTGCTTTTATATTTTTCAGTAGCAAACCTCAAAGGAATAGAGGTCAGCAGTGCTATCCTCATTAAAAAAAAAACAAACAAACTGAAACTGTAAGATTGGGGTCAGGAGGATTAGCTGCTATTGTCCTATTAACCAGTTGCAAAAATAGGTACCTTGGATCCCAATCCTGCACTGTAACAAGGAAAGAGCATTCCTGAAATCACCTGAAAGCTCCTTGAAAATTATATCAACAATGAAACCTGGCTATAAGACTATTAATGAGACTCTCTGCAATGGGTCACAGATGGTCAGAAAGGAATGGTATAAATATACAGGTCTAAAACCCTGGATTCATAAAAATAACTTAAAACTCACCATTACTCACCTCTAAGGAGGTCTAGCAACACCATTGCCTCCCTTGATTTATTTTAGGTTCTGCACCAGAAAGGCTAAAATGAGGGGGCATCAAATAAGAGATATGTAAAAAGAAGCAGGGAGGATATCCAACAATTTAGAACCTTTTTCCAGGAACAAATATTCACCTCATTACATCTCTCTCCTGGCCCTGCACGTTCTGCTTGACTATAACTTCAGGTGATAAAACAATATTCTAGGAAAGCAGTTGCATTTCAGCAGGAGACCGAAGATGCATGTTCATTTTGCACAATATTAAATGAATGGACAATGCACAAGAATGCATCAGTCCAGTAATTATGTGTTTAAGACTCCATTGTCTGGAGTAGAACTTGCAAAACGGTCTTCTATAATTTTTAAGTGCCTGTAGGTCAGCCTCTAAATATTACTTATGTATAAGTAACTTCTTCAGTGCTGCACACCTTGACAACTATATGGATATGTAGGTACAAAAAAAGTTGCGTTCCAATAGTTTCTGTAATGCCATTAATGTCACACATACTGAAGTTTGAACATCAAGAAAAATACTGTAAGTTAACTTATAGAAAGCAAAGATGACTTCTGAAGTGGTGTAGTAAAGTGTATCTTCATATATGATAAACTATTGCAAAGAAATTACTAGCCAGTGAGATCACTTAATTGGCTCCATTTGTGCTTTTCCAAAAATAGATGTGGCATTGTGCATTGAGAGGTCTATTCCAGTTCTTCTGCAGGAGAATTAATTACTTATCCTAGATCTCTTCTAGAAAACTCACCTCTTTTCTTTCTCTTTCCCTCTCTCCCCTCTCGTCATCGTCCGTCTGTTCCCACCCCCCCCCGGACAGATTAAATATTTGGACTTCAGGACTGTGGGAAACAGGGCATCAGTTAGTGGCCAGCTGCTCTTTAATTGAGAGATTATGATTATTATCACTTCTGGTCTCTCTTTCAACATCTCACTGTTAAAGATGTATACCTATCATATATGGTACCTCAGTAAACAGAGCCCACAAAAAAAGATCAGGATGCTTATCAGCCACCTTTGTTAAAAGTTCTTTTTCCGCCTGCCCAGAGACCATCCTGAGGTTGATGTACGAAAGTCCTTCCATTGTGGCTGAAGGTGCAGTAACCCTGTGAAGGAAGGCATTCCAGATTGCCTGGGACAGACCTGGGTGTGAGAAGGAACACAATGCTTTTGTCACCTGACTTGGATGCTTAGTTGGAAAAAGAGGCTGGAGTTCTGCTCTGGCATGAAGCTTACATGTTTCATATTATGTAGGGTGTGGTGAGAGTAAAAATAAATAGTAGACATGAAGAAAATAAAAACCTATTCAAGTTCATACTGCCAAAGGCCAAGTGTGTGTAAAAGCTTCCTTATTGAAAACTGCACCTGAGACATTTTAAAACCCTTTGTAGATAACATTTAAACTCAAAAAGGTATCTTAAGGAAAACCAGACAGCTATCTTGAGTGAAGGGCTGAGATAAAGTTGTTTATGGTTATTCCCCTCTATGCCAGCAAAATTGGCATTGGAGCAGGAAGAGAGACCACACTAGTTCAAAATTTTGTAGACATTAGCAGTTAAATCCAGAGATGTACTTGACGCTGCCCCCATAACTAATATGCACAAACCCAGCCTAATTCTATTATAAAGTTATGTCTTCCCTGTCTCTCGGGTAATCTAGGCTGGTAAAACTCATTCCACATCAGTTAGGATTTCTTTTAATTTGAGTCATTTTTTTATCTATCACAGCAATGCGTAACTGACATGTATGATTTTATTTATGCTATGTAACCAAGTTAATGTTCTTATTACTCTGCTGCATATCCCACGGCACCTTTGCAGGAGGGATGATTCATCTCAACAAGCTTAGCTAGTGAAACTTTTAAATAACTATATGTGAAACATATGGTTCAAGACAGAAAATATTTTGAGAGTGGAGTAAGGCCAGGAATAGCAGCTGTTGCTAATACAGTATAGTGAGATTAGATGTCTCATAGAGGTCAAACCAAAGCAAACTTTAATCCTCCAAAATCTTGGTGTTTACAAAAAAATACAGGACTACAAAGTACATGCTACTTTTAGGTTCAAACTCGTCTCTTCTACCATGGCTCAATTAAACCATTCTTCTTTGTTAAGTAGGGCAAAGTTTTTATGTGTAGGCAGGCAGAGACAGTTGGGAGTTGTCCAAGATTCAGAAAAGAGGAAAGCCAGCAGGGAGGTGCTGAGGTGTGTGACAGCAGTTGAGCTTCAGGACTCAGAGGTGCAGGCGTGTATTCTGCTGATTCATTGATGGGGCTTAGGTTGGAAGTCGGAGCAGGTTAGGCTTGTGTTTGTTCCACTCTAGCTACTCCTCACTCCACTAGTGTGCCTCACTCCACTTGGGGAATCCAGTGCCATCAGGGAGAGGTATGTGCTTGACAGTAGCAAGAACATTATAGAGAGAAATCTGTAAGTAGAAACAAAACAGATGTTAAGGTGAACATCTGAGGAATCACAGATGTAGTTTCAGAGAGTTCGTATCTAAGAGTGATGGACTGGAATTTCAAAGAAGCCATTTCAAAGGCAATTTTTTTTTTTCTGGTTCCACTCGTTCAGGATAAAAATTCTCCCTACATTGTTCCATTTTTATCTTCTAAATGACAGTCTCTGGGAGGTAACCAGACTATTTGAGTGGTCTTTTCTAGGGATGCAAGAGACACTCTTGAATCAGGAGCATCAAAGCATAATACCTGTCTTTTAATACCTTATTGAATCTTCCTTCTGTGAAAGGATGAGGTTAATGCTTCTCTATTTCAGCTGATGTTGCTGTGGCTTGTGAGGTGTTCACACAATACAACTGTAAAACTCAGCCACACTGAACCGGTCATATGTGGATTTGTATGTTTAAAAGGTGATAATGAGCATGGCAGTGATAAGACCATGGAGACAGGATTGTCACAAATGGAAAAACACTACATTTTCCCTTGTTCACTTTATATTTGCTGGTTCTGTCTTACACAAAAGTAGCATGTTTGATCTTTCTACGAAATCAACACTTGTACTGTCTTTCACTTTTGAGTAGACACAGAGAGTTAAGTAGGAAAAACACAGAACATCTCGCTTCAGTTTGTCTGTCCAGCCTATGTATTTTTCCATGCCCTATTGATCCTGATTTCTGGGGCTGGCAAAGGAAAATGGAAATGTCAAATGACCTCTGCCCAGATCTGGATGATACCAAGGTCATCATAACACATGAGGACAAACTCTCTCTTAGCTTTCAAATGTGGGTGTATCTGGGCAGCAAGAGAGGAATAGTCTTCCTTGGGAGTCATGACTGGAAGAGAATGTCAAGTCCTACCTCAGTTTATACCAACAGGACACAAGTGGTGGACTTGCCTGATGCAGCTAGCTGTGAGCTTGAACCCCTTCTGCTGTTTGACATTGTATAGAAAGGTTTCATGTTGGCTCAAGAAAGGGAGTGAAAGATACCATTAAAACTAGTGGATAGAGAGATTGTTATCAAAACAAGCGATTTGAGAATCTAAATAATTGCAATAAAACTCCGTATTTATTTCCCTCCCTTCTTCCACCTCCTACTTCCAATTCCTCCTTGCTAGTTCTCATGTAGTTGTAAACATAACACAATGTCTTCAACAGTCATGTTATCTTACTGCAGAACAGCTCTAAGACTTCATTACCCCTAACTGAGAGCTAAAGAACACTTTTGAAGAAAACATCCAATCTTAATTTAAAAATTCATACAGAGAGAAAAATCCACTCTTCCTTTTAACAGATTGTTCCTGTGCTTATTACCCTTGCCAAACAAAAATAAATCTGTGTATCAGCTTGCTTCATTTAGTTCCAATGCCTACCTCTACACCTTTTCATACATTTATCTGCTGAAGAACCCACTATTAATGATTCCTACTTAAGTTATCAAGGATTTAGAGTAGTTTAGCCATCTCTTATCCATGTCCTAGGTAAGGTAAATAAACTGAGTTCCTGGAATTTCTCTATACGTTTTGGATTGTTTTTTTCCAACCCTTGAACCATTCTCTTGGCAATTCTTTGAACTTTCTCCAAGTGGCAACATCAATGCTGAATTGTAAGCATTAGACTGGATGTAGCAGCAGTCACTTCAGTGCCAGGTGCGGAAGTAAGATTAAAATTCTTTTCCCAATATACATGTCCAAAGGTTGTATTAGGCCTTTTTGATGGTTGGCAACACATGGGGGCTACCATAATATGATTATTCTCATGTTCTTCTACAAGACAAGGCCCAGTATCGTCTCCTGTAATTATAGCTGTAGTCAGACTTTATATGTGGCTGTTCTGTTACCACTGCATGTGCTCACCTTCACCTCACCCAGTAGCAGTGACCTGCCCTTCACACATCATTGTTCAACAATCTGCATCCTATAACAGTGATAAATTTTATCGTGGGGAAGATCGATTTTTCTCCATTATTGTTTAAAATGCTGTGCTAAAAATAGCACAAGCCTAGAAATGTGGCTATAGAGAACTGATGGTTTCTCAATTGAGATCTGCTTATAAGGTAGTGCATTTTCCTAGCTGTTTAGTCAAAATGTTGTATAATACCAAGGCAGACACCTGACAGATTAAGTGGAAGTCTTAACATGTTAATACCAATACCTGTTTAATCCTAAACTGTAATCTTATTGAATACTCTGATAGACAAGGTATATTTTCAACAAGTGCTTGTTAGCATCAATATTCATCTTTTAAACTCTCAGTTAATCAAGTTCTTGATATACCTACCGTTACTGATGTCAGGCTGGAAGGTGTGTGTTTACTAATTCATTTACTCTTTCAAAATATTGTCACAATGTTCCCTTTCAGTTAGTCCTTTCTGACCTTTCAAGTGTCTTAAGTGGCATCAGTAATGACTCTTTTATGGTCTGACAATTGTAATTGGCATTTGACTCTTTGAAACTCAGAGTATAACTTCCTTCTTTAACTGTCCTTCTTTAAAAGGGATATAATACTTGCCTTAATCATAGAGTTCACTTGCATGAGCAGCCAAGTGATCACAGAGGCTTCCACAGTTGTTGGGGCTCTTCTGACCTCATGGGAACAGCTGGATCACGGACCTGGAGTTTGTCAGGTTTGTTTGAAGCATTAACACTTTCAGGAGCGCCGCAGATTTAAATCACCTCGTGCTGTTTTGAAACTATACCCACACACCTGCATCAGTATAAACTTTTTGAAAACAGATCTATAAAAGTAACCACATGAAAGTAAGGTAGCCTGTACGTCTCTTGTGTGTGGCAAGTAAGTGACATGGAAAGAAAAGCTTGGTTTGGTTAACCTTTGTGTTTTCAGCCTAGAGATTGTAGAGGGAGTATTGTTTTAAGCGTCACAGAGATGCACACATAGGCAAACACACGTGGCAATAAAGCTGACCCACAATGTCTCTACTTTATGACAAATGGAGAAAAAATGTTATGATATAAAGCCAAGGTAAGAGGCAGATACAAAACCAGAGACCAGACAGAGAGTTGTGGAGGTCTGGGGGGATAGTGGAGGAGGTTGATTTTGTTGATGGAACTGCTGAAAACCACTTAGATAATCTGCACTGCTCATGAATTCACTCCCTGTCTGTTGTCTTGCAAAATATTAACAGTCTGGTACATCTTAGCCATTGTTACTCTGATGGCAGTTTTGTTGTTGTGTTTCTTTCTAAATATTTTTAGAATCCAGATAGAGAGGGTCCATATTTCAGATGAAGCACAGTATGGGGCGGGGAGCAGGGTCTAGAAAGCCCTTTTCTAATGCAAAAGTAATCTGTGGCACGTGTGCATTAACATTCTGTTTCAGAGCTTTGTCAGTTTCATTTACAGGGACTGGACATGACAGTAGGAATTGAATTCATGGTGTCACAAACCTTTTCTCAGGCACACCTGAGAAACTTTTATTCCACTCATATATGCACGGAGAATTATTTGAGTGGTATCCTTGACTGGGGCGCTGTTGCAGATGAAAAATGTCATGTAGCTGCACATGGTAGTGCCAGTGAAATAACAAGCATAAAATAGAGGCAGGAAGGGAGAAGCAGTGGAGTTAGAGCAGCTGAGACCCTTTGTCCCCACCATTGAAGTCTGTATGGTGGGGCTTGATTGATGCCTGTCAGTATTCAGGAAGTTTATCTGGAACAAATCTTCCCTTGTGCTACAGTGATTTGTTAAACTCTTTTTCTTCAGGAAAAAAAAAAAAAATCCCATATGCCCTCCACAGTTCTGCATCCCCTTCATTGAGATGACACAAGTGTGTACAGTTTAGCAGTATTATCTAAGAACTTTCACTACCAAGAAAAATGTTTTCATGTCTAAGGAACAAATATGTTTTAATAGAATTGAAGGAGACAAAGGCTGGGAAAGGGCCTTCAGAAATCTTCCCCTTGCCTCTTCTTCTAGAGATAGACACTCCACAACTTTCCAGGCAAATCATCACAGCATTTCACCTCCTTTTTCTTTAGGAAGCTTTCCTATCTTTTTCTTGCTGCAATTTAAACCCATTACCTCTTGTAATAGCCAATGTAAACAAAATAAAAAGATTCTTCCCCCTCCTTTTCAAAGAGCCTTTCCTTTATGAGGAATACCATGTGCCTTTTCTAGCTTTTTCTTCTTGAGGCAATATCACCTCAGTTCTTGCATATTTTGTCACAGGACGCAATCTAAATCTCCACTCATTGCCATTACTTTCTGAATTCTCAGGTTGTTCATATTCTTGGAGTACAGTGCCTAAATTACAGACCGTATTTCAGCTAAAGCCCTATTGTTGAGTACTGCAGAAGGCTTATTTCACACGTCTTGCAGGCTCTACTGAGGTTTAAAAATCCCAGTGTCGTGTTTGCTTTTTTCACAACAGCATGATAGTATTGACTCATGCTTAGCTTGTGGTTCAGTATATCTCATGGACTCTTTTTAGAAGAAATGCCACCAGCCACTTGTTTTCCATCTGTATTTGCTCAGCTGATTATTCCTGTCCAAATGTATTCTGAATTAATCCTCCTTGAGTAGTGCCCAGGCAGTGATGAGAGCCCTCTTCACTCTTTCTGTAGAATCTTTGCCAGCATTTTTTATGATTCTTATTGCAAAACTCACAAGACCCACATGACTAGCTATGATATGGATATTTATTTTTTTTTTTGCCTTTGGATTTATGTCTTTATTTGTTTAGAAGGCATAGGGAATAAGGGTGTTAGATGAGCACCAGTTCTATTAGCAAATACTTTGTAGGTGGACAAGGAGATAAGAAGAGAAACTTCTTGATTTTTGTGGTAGACTCCATAAATTCTGATTTGTTTAACCAGAGATTAAACCCAGATGTGAAGCAAACAGCTTCAAGAAGAAAAAGGCAAGAGCTGACATTGATTAAACATTTGTAAAGTTTCATGACGTCAAGCAGATGATTAAAATTTTAGTCAGGAGAAAGATCTCCAGCATGTATAGATTTCCTTTGTGTTCTCTTCCAAAGCAGTCATGACTTGTGCTGCAAAACAGTCAAGGAGTTAGTTAGAAGAAAAGATGTCTTTCCAATATTTTGAAAAATAAGTCTTTATAAAAAGTGCTTAACTCACGCTTACTAACCAAAATTAAATAAATAGATCTTCAGCAATTTATCTGGAGCCAAAACATGCCAAACACTGCTGAGATTATGACAGAAATAAGAAAATGTGTATAAATATAAGTATCCCTAATTCTTTCACTGGTATTCAGGTGTAGTAAAAACTATGATATAAGATGCTAGGCTTATTAAATTTAGCATGTTTGCTTCAAATTCCACAGAGCATTTGGATTTGTTCTGATTTCCCTGTTCTGTTTAAAATTAGTAAAACAGAAAGTGGGCCAGATTGATTAATTGGAAAGAAATATTTTGAGCACTGAGATCTGTTTGAGCCTTGAATTCTGGCCTGCTGTAGTTGTTTTTTGTTAATTATATGATTTATTTCCTCTAATGTCACAGAACTAGACCAAGAATAACTTTGAAGCACCTATTTTTAGTGTTTGCACAATCTAACATTGCTAAAATAATCTTAGTTATTAAGACTGTGTTGCGGACTTCAGTGTCACATTAACTTTGATAACTACATAAATACAACGGTACTCATAGGCCTAGTCAAAGGGCCAGAGAATACAAGTGTAGTGAAAAATCCCTGTTTACAAACGCACTGAAGGCAAGCTCAATTTAGTATTTTCTTCAGTACAGTTTTGCTGAGATCCAAATCTGATGATGGTCAAAGTAATTCTCAAAACTAATTTTTTGTGAATATACAAAATTGTCTTATTGGTTGGTGCTGTGGCTTTTCCTAGTTTGCATTTGCTACAGTATTTTCAAACAAGCTATTCAAACCTTCCCTAATACTGCAATTGAAGTTTTGGTTGTAGTTACATAGAAAAGATGGAGCAGGAGACACATCTGTATAAGTACAAGGAGAACTAAGAGGCAAGTATTAAAGAAGTATTTGATTTGGCTACCAAACAGTGGGCTGCTGCAGCAAGAAAATCAATATGAACAGGCAGTCAGAAGATCTGTTTTCTGCTGCACGCACACACACACACACACACACACACACACATCGGGATGTATTTATCCTGTAACTGTGGCAGCCATTCTTCCTCATTCTTCCCTGTCCCACCCCCCATGATAAGTATTGAAGGATACCTTGAAGCACAGTCTTGTGGCACTTTTGATCTCACTCCATTACCATGTATAACTTTCTTCCCTTTTTCTCCTTTTGCTTTAGAAACCATGCACTTTTGGCTATTACCCTCCTCCCCCAAGGCTGTGTTTCAGTAGTATATAGTGTGTGTGTAGGTTTTGTGTGCTTCATAAATGGAGTACTTTGGAAATGGTTGTGGAAGGAGCAGGGGAGCTTACCACTAGAATATAATTCCAGAGTTTTTCCTGAATCACCAGATGAGGTACTCATCACTCAGTAGACAAGTTAGGCAGGAAGTGAGGAAAGTCAAGACTAGCTTTAAGATGAAACCAAACGTATTTCTTCATCTCTGTGTAACTACTAAGCCACAATCCTAAAGCCACTACAGTTTCAAGACATGCATTATGGGTAGAGAAAACTCTGAAAAAGACATCACAGACACAGCCTCCAGGAACTCTGCTGGCTTGTTTAAAGCACTTTTGTAGAGACATTTTGATAAAGTACATATTTTTTAACTGCTCACCTTCTTCCATATCACATTTCTTGTTCTTTTAGATGGAAATGCATGTAGGTTGTTCACTCTGAAAATTACTGTTGGCCAGCTCTGGATCTTACACGTGCAAAATATTATGTATTATTTTAGATTTTTTTTCCTCCATGTGCTGGAAAACTGCTCCCTGCTGCACCTCCATAATCTGTTTTTTTGGAACATGACATATAGCTACTCAGTTACAACTTGTTATGCATTACTGCAACTAAGAAATCATTCACTAGTAAAAATCATAAAACATAATCTGACCAAAAGTGCATGGATCTCATTTATATGTAAACAAAACACATTAAAAACAAAACAAAACAAACAAAACCAAAAACAAACACAAAAAAAAAACCCCAACAAAACAAAGCAAAATCACCACCACCACCAAAACAACACCCCACAAAACACAGAAATTCCTATGCTGAGAATTAGCAGAAAGCTCCACCTCATTTTAAAATGAAGAGACATGTGTAGAATAGAATAACCCAACTTTTCAGTGTTACCAAGTGCCTGTTTCCATACATGTTGCGAATTTTTATGGCAGTCACACAGGCGTAACTGTACAGTGAACAGGCATTTTCTTTAATTCATCTTTTCCTTCATATAAAAATAAGTTGAGATTTGGATTCTCTCTCCTGACAAACTAGCATAAGTAAAATTAACTTGATGAGAAAAAAATACAGCAGTTTAAATCAGGAAATATGATACATAGCAAAACCATATTTTGAAGAAAAGCTTTCCAGAATGTTAAGCATAAAACTTTTCATGTCTGCTGCAGTGCTTGACCTTTCCTTTTTCTCTCCGCCTCCTGTGGATAAGTGCTTCCTCCCATGAACTGTAACATGGCAGCTTTAGCTCTGCAGCCTTTATGGCTCCAGGCAATAATTTCAAGGCATGCTCCACCTTCTACTGGAATTGCTTCATTTACTTTATAGGGTTTTGCCTAAATTTTCCACTAGTAAAGCTGAAGCCTCTTACAGATCTTGCAGTTGGATACTTATTTTCAGAAAGGAAAGGTAGTTTGCAGGTCTAGTTTGGGAGCTGGGTTCAAGCCCCTTAGCCACACACCTCTGCTGTCACTCTGGGCTTTACCTAACAATGCCCTAGGATCTAGCTGCAGAAAGTTAATTTTCTGTGCTAGAAGCAGCCAGAGACACAGAACCTACTTGGGGTGCACAGTGCAGAGTGTGTGGCTCAGCCTTTTCAGGTAGAAAAGGGAATCATAGCAGGGTTTCCCCCACTCTTTATCCATTGAGTTATAAAAGGTGCTCCTCTGGGAAGCACATGACAGTAACCTTGCTCAACATTTGCACAGTGGACCAGCTGCTCAGATGTCAGATTCAAAGGAAACCTTCCTTTAAGGCCCTAAGGCCTGCAGGCCCATATAATCGTCAAGATCTACCTATACCAGCAGCAGTTCCCCCCTCACTTTCTTGTAGTAATCCCCATCTACACCACCACCTTCTTGGAGATTGTCACTTCTCACCAGCCTGCCACTGGATAAGGTCTTGTGAGCCCTCCACCTCCTTCCTGGCAAAATCAGCTGGATGAGCTGGGGCGTGAAATTAAGCTGCTACATCAGCCTACCTTGTTGTGCCTGTAGCAAAAAGAATTTATGCTGATGAGCAAGGCTAAAACACACAGCTGTTCTTCAGCTGATTCAAGAAGGGATGTGACACCTTTTCTGTCTCAACCAAATTCACTGGAAGGGGAGAGCTGCCTGAACAGGAGTACCAGCCTCTGATATCCCATTTAAACTGCTGCTCCAGACCTGACAGAAGCTGGAAGCCTGAGAAAGACCAAGAGATAGACAAATTTTTTGGCTCCAACATAAGCTGAATTACAATAATGGAACAGCTGTGAATTCTCATACAATACAAGGTCGTTACATGGCAGCTAAGGGCATATTATTTATATTTTTTTCAGCAATCTTGGAATCTTTACCCAGGTTCTGCAAACACATAAGGCCTGGTCGCTCTCCAAAAAATAAAAAGAATGGAAACAAAAGTCAGTGAGCATGAGGATGGCTGGGAAGAGCTGAGAGTTAAACCAAATCCAGCTGCCTCCTAGGAAAATGCAGTTTTTCTCCTGAGGCCTCTCTTGACAGTTTTGACAGGTTTATAACAGAGACAATATAGTTTTGAATAGCAAAATTATCTTCATAACCCCTGAAATGCTTGTGTTACCCCAACAGTCTAGACAGCACAAATGTGCCTGCACTAAGCTGGTGTTCCTGCCCTCACCTGTAGCACAGCATCTGTTTTTCCTATTGATGGCTCTTTGTTGATGACTAATGCATCAAGCTGCTGGAAAATGAGTTACTCTTCCTCAGCCAGTCAGCATTCAAATATGCATCTCACATCACTATCTGTCTTTGAATTTTTCACCACAGATGCAGTATTTTAGGGGAGGAGGACCAGAGACCATACTCGTATCTATCGCTTGACATTAAGTTTTTAAGTTCTCTGAGTAAGGGCCAAGCTGCCTTGTGAAGTAGTGCCAGCACCAAGAATAGAATTTCTTTACTTGCCATGTCTTCTTTTCAGCACCCTCGTGTGTGATTTTTTCCAATTGACAGAGTTTGCTTTTTATTCAGGAAAAGACTATATCCACCCTCCATCTGTGAGCATGTGTGCCTGTTTTCTTTCTTATAACTTCTCTTTGTGAGCTAATCAATGTAATAGTTGCCTTAGTGAGGTCACACTGAGGCTCAGGTTTTCCAGGGAGTCACAGACAAGTTTGTGAAGAATACATGGCTGCAGCTGCTTTGGGTGAAAGCACCAATACACATGCTTAACCCCCTGGCCCATTCTGTCCACTTTCCTCACCCACTGGTTAGATGACCTAAAGATTTCCCTGCAAATCCATCTGACAGGCTGTAAAGTCTTGGATCTGTTCTTTACAACTGGAAATAAGCTTTAGGTCTACCAGGGATGTCTTAATCAACAGCAGTTGAACCTGGTTCTTTTTGCATCATCTCGCAGACCACACAATTGATAGCCTTCTCACCTTCCTGGCATATAACAGGCTTGGTCTGCAGGTCTGATTAAGATCCAGACCATGCTGTTATACACAGAAAAATAGTGAAGCCAGGGTATTTTCAAAAATAAACACCCTCAGTCAAGCCCACCCTACAACAAATCACAAGCAGCCTTATAAAGGCCCTTCACAGTCCCTGCTGGACATGATGTAAGTGTTGAGTGTCCTGAACAGCCCCTCCTCAGTCCCTGCCAGCTCTGGAAACTCCATGTGCACCCAGCTGAGCACACTCCCTCCCTCCTGAGGATCTGCCCCTGTAGGGGAAGGGACAGTGCAGCTTTTCAAACTTTGGCATCAATTCTTGCTATACGTTCTTCAAAAGCCACCTAGACTATTCTGCTACAGCCAACTGCCTTTGCATGTTCTGGACTTTATAGGAACAAGTAGCAGGCAACTAAGAATCTTGTGCTCTTAAGCGGCAACCTAAAAACATCAGGGAAAAAAGTGGGAACAGATACTACTACAAAGCTAAAGAAATGAGCACTTATCTATAAGCAGAACTTTTTTTTTTTGGTAAAAATTGACAGGGTAATTCAAAACTGTATGAAAGAGTGAGATACTTTAAAATTCAGGAGAGTTGTCTAGCAATCTTTCTGGAATGGTGATTCTCAAGGAAAGTGTTGGTGCCACACTGTAACATATATAAAATTGTATATTTTCAGTCACCTTTCGGGGATCCCTTGGAAGTTTTCCACAGAAACCCTCTATTTCTCCTGCTTCACTTCATAGTCCGTAAGTTAAAAACCAGCATTCTAAAAATAGTTTCAGTCTTTTGGTTTTCTCCCCATAGTTTCTATAGAGGCTTTCTTGAAAGGCAAATACAGCAGTGCAGTTTGATGCTGAAGATTATATTCCATCCTATTATTTCATTAGAGCTTCTTATTTTACTGTACCTTACATAAACAAAACAAAAAAACACATTTGAAGAGGAGGATACAGTCTGGTACTTAGTGTGTTTAACAGTATTGAAGTATTTTTATCCTGAAGCTATCACCATCTGGAAGTAGTTAACATGGGAAAACAATAAAAAGCCTATCTAAGTTCACAAGACTTGTCGCCTTCGGTACTTGACCGAGAAGATTAGTATCCCTTCATCATTTATTCTACCCACACACGATGTTCAAGCCATTTTTAAATCCAAACTGTTTGGAAAACCCCTGCTGTTACTTACGTACTAAAGCCCAAACTGAGGTTGTCATGTTCACCTTGCAGCAACAAATTCCACTTTGCACTCCATAAAACATTGTACACAGTTTGTAGTTGTGATTGTAGGCGGCTATAGGACATCAGCTCTAGCAAGGAAAGTAGAGACAGATGAACCTCTAGTCTTATGAAGCACAGAAAAAAAAATATATATATCTACTCACTTGAAATTCAGATGGGATTGGTCAAAAATAAGTCTTACCAGTCCAAGAACTTATGAGTGTCGGGTTTTTTGTGGTTTTTGTTTTGTTTTGTTTTTTCAATGGCTACTGTGTTTTCTCCAGTTGCACTTAAAAGCAGAGTGCACACAGTCCACAGCATGCACCTCAAGAGTGATGTTTGCTCAGGTCTTATAAAAAAGAAAACAATCCTGTTCCTGGATCAGCTTCTGTGGAGGCACACATTACAGACAGCAATTGTACGTTTCATTAAAATATCATTTTTGTGTAGCAAGGTTGCAGCCTCATTTCAGCAGCATTTGTATTTCCATTTTAAAAACTCCAGCAGTATCTGTGGTTATTAACATTAGAATATTTTTAGTATTTTGGTGAAGTTAGAAAAACATGTGGGTTTTTTTTGTTTTGGTTTGTTTGTTTGTTGTTTTTGTTGTTGTTTTGTGGTTGGTTTTTTTTGTTGTTGTTGTTGTTGTTTGTTTGGGTTTTTTTGGGTTTTTTTTGTTTGTTTGTTTGGTTGGTTGGTTTTTTTTCCCTGTATGATTCCTCTTGGCTATGTTAAAGAGTACTGGGGCAGTTGGGACTATTTTACACAATACTCAAAAAAACACCCAAAACCTCAGTGGCCAGGGCATTTTCAGCCCTCATGCCACAGTTACATGGTGTCCTTTTAATTTGATTCATTTGATATTTGAAGATGGGACACAGTGCTTGGTCTTACAAAGAAGCCAAGTGCTTTGGACCTAATATAACATGTTATTTTATCAGAGCATGTATGAAGCTAAAGCACCAAGCACTTTCTAGGTTTTATTTGGTTCTGTGCAAACAGAACTATCCTCAGAATGTTATGGTTTTTTCTCTGGTGGATATTTTGGATATTAAATAATACAAGTCCATATCACAATCTGGAAGTGAGGATACTTTTACAAACAAGCAACATCTCTGCCTTCCCTTTTTATATTGGGTGTATGCTGGAAAGAACTATAAAATTTTCTTAGCACAGCATGGTGTCCTTCATTGAAGGAAAAAAAAAAATGTACTTTTCTAATCAATAGATATTTGCTCCAAGCAAATATTAGCTCTTCGAACATCAGCTACATTGGATATAGCTGCTGTTATCTCAGTTGCTTATGTCAGAGCAAAGTTTTTCTGTTTGCTTCTTTTCTAATCCTTGTTTCTTGCACTTCAAGAGACAATAGGTTGAATCCAAAGCTTCTAGCCACACTAAAACAACCCCCCAATCAGGAAAACTGATTTGAGCATCTAACTCCTAGTTTATTATTTTAAGACTTTGAAAACTATCTTTGATGGTTAATCCTATCTGCTTCAGTGCCTGGTAGAAGGACAAGTGTATTACTATTATCCAATGATGAAGCTTTCCCAGTTCACAGCACTTCTCTCTAGGTTCAGCAGGCCAGTTTAAACTGGTTTATAATGACGCTCTTTACCTGCAACTGACCTTCTCCTTGTGTAACTTTTTGGCTTGATCTGTGACTCAGCCTGTTAGACACCATAGCTTAATGTCAATAAATGCTGGAGGGATCACCACTTACACGTCAGCCACTACATTACAAACCAAAGAAAGTTTGCTGTCAGACATAAAATTGCTCCAGCCCAGAATCTGTAGTGTACATGTAAAAAGTATCACACGACACAGGAAGACAGAGGAGCTAATGAAGCAGAATATTAGTCCACATAAGACTGGCAAGAGCTTGAACATAGCAAGACTTCCCCTTGCTCCCCTCACCCCAAGGTTCCACAGCTGTTCAGCAATGCTCTGTGTGTGGTATTCCTGCCAAACAGGTGTCTCTGCCTCCCTGAGGACTGGTAACAAATGACTGGACTGCTCAAGTTCAATTTGTGCAATGGAAACTCTTTCCATTACCAGCAAGTGAACTCTCTCCAAGCAACTGATTCTGGGATCCCAAAGCCAGTATGTTTTTGTAACCTATACTGACATAGCCTTAGCCTTTCCACTGAGTCAGTCAGGTCAATGATTTCTTTGTTCCTTGGCTCATGAAGCACTAGTTGGCAAACATCACCTTCACTGAGACAGGTACCCCTCTAAACCCCCTGGTTTAGAGGATTGAAGCTAGGTCTGCTTAGAGGTTTAAGTTCAAGGGATAATTAGTGCAATGGAACTACTGCAAAAAGCTTACACACACTTTCCTTCCTTATGCACAATTTAAATACTGTCAACACTTCTTTCTTTGCAGTCTAGCATTTCCTACATTATTCTGCAAACCAGTTTGGTACTGAACAGAAGCATTGCATCATATTGTAACAATGTGACCATCCTAAACTGAAGTTACACCAGAGGTCAGTTAATTCACTGCACACTGACCAATTTTCAAATGACCTGGTATTTGAAGTCATTCATCCATGATCACAACATTTACAACTTTCCAATGCATTCCGCATATGAGAAGAGCAGGAAAGATTTTTAGCTATACTTCAGACTAAGCCTCATGTCAAGAGTTCCTTTGTTAACGTTTAGGAAACAAATCTGTATGTTAAGATGAATCAGCATCTTACTACATGACAGTTTTGATATTTTCTAGAGACACCAGTATACCTCTTAATGACAATGTACATGACATAGTTCTGTCTATTCTTGAAAGAAGGCTTACTGAAGTACTTCAGGAGAGCTGACAAGCAGGTGCCTGGTAGGGGATGGATATGACGGTCTATCTAGAGATCAGACTAGCAGAATTCAGTAGTAAGAACAGACTCAAACACTTGCTTAAATTACAGTTCAAGTCATGCTATCTGCATTTAGGTTATGCTGACTAGCAATCAGATTTGCATGCTTCAACAAGTAGTTATCTATATCACAGACACTCAGTGTTTTCTGTAGCAGCTGAGAGTAGATTATCTAGATGTTACAACTTAACCCTGCATTTGAACCCTGCTCTAGCACTAGTACAGTCTGCTTAGTCTTGCAGCCCAGATATGTAGGTTAATGAACTATTTCTAGGTAGGGTTTTGCTCCTGTGTGACCAAACAAGACTTATTATTCCATTCTAAAATTCAAAGTGTCTGTGCAAGCAATTCTTCATTTAAGAAGCATTGTACTTAAATTCCCCAAAATATTCCAGGACCTTCTCCTAGAGACTTTTACAGTCTTTCCCCAGATTAAAACTAACATTCAATTCAATACTTAAAAATGTCTTTATTTTACTCTTAGATTCAGGCTTTAAGGATACCTTAAAACTGAAGTTACATAAAGATTAATATTGCAAAAGAGTGGAGGCGCAGTTCAAAAAACCCCATTGTGTATTAAAATATAAAAATATATATCCAAATTATTATCTAGCGTACCACCATTTCAGGCTTAAGCTGGTCCTGCCAGCTTTTGGGTCATAAGTCCCCACTACAGAGCTCAAGAACTTGTATTGGAAGGAGCATCTCCAAGGTTCATGTCACAGTCATGATTCATAACAAACTGCTTTGCTGTAGCACGTGGACCCAACCTTAAGTTTCGAAGGCATTCCATAGTCTTCCCTTGAGCAGTGGGTAAAGTCATCCAAACATCTCCTGGGAAGCATATGTCATATACACAAAGCCATCTTCATCTTTGTAGTCCCTGTACACTTCAGCCATTGTCAAGGACATACTGGCTAGGCTTTTGTTGTTCACCAGCAGGTAGAAAGCTTGTGTAGCAGTTAAAGCCATCCTGCTTCTAATGGAAGAAAGGAGGAGAAATAGAGGATTAAGCATCAGCACAATTTAATAAGGCTTCAACTTTAGTCTATGACATACCTTAAACATGCAGTTTCGTGAACTATGTACACAAAATGCTGTGTAAAGTCAGGATGAGGCTTAACAACTTAAGCAGCAGGAAGTTAAGTTTATGTTTGGAAGCTGAAAGGCTTGCTCTCTGAGGAAAGGCTTGCATTGCTAGACTGCGAGTGCTACTGAGCCTGGGCTCTGAGTTCCCAGTTACCAGGGGAGGTGACAAGTAGAAACCAAAAGCTTCTGCAGTACTGCTGTAGTAAAGGATTCCAGGATGGTCTGTTACACTTAGTACAAAGTCTACCTTCAAAAGAAGAGTCCTTTTCAGAGACATACACATGATGATCAGGAACAAAGTTGTCCAAGAGCCAAAATCATCTTTTATAGAAATTATAGTCTGGAAAGATCATTCCTATACTTTAAAAGGTGTGCTGGAAAGCACATAACTTTCATACTTAATCAGAGAACATCATTAAATACTTCAGGACACTTCTTCCTTGTAGTGTTTTGTAAAGAGCAATTTAGAAGCACATTTCATCCCACTTGCACATAAGAGTTACTTTGAACTTGAGCAAATTCAGCAAGGTGCAGTAAGAGAATAAGGCAATAGCATCTATAAGCAGTTCACAACCACTTAGCCAGAGTACCAAGTTCATTAAGTAGACAGCTAACAGAATAGGAGTCTGATACAACCTTTAATCACTACATTTAGGGAGGAGGGCAAAGACTATGTATCCAAAGAGCATAGTTCACATTTTTTTCCCCAAATGCACCCCGAAATAAACCCTGTTGAGTTTCTTTAAAACACTTGCAAGTGAGGGAAGCCATCACTAATACGTCTATCATCCTCCCCACAAAATAAAGCAACATGTTTCAGCAAAGCGCTGGAAAATACCTGCTTAGAGAAGAGCAGCAAGCCCCAGCTGCAGCACAGACCCGCTGGTGCCAGCTACCTACCTGATAATGGTTATGAACTGTGTCATGGTCAGCTCCTCGGGAACAAGAAACTTTGTTTTGTCCAGGAGAGGAAGATATTTCTCTTTATGGTATCTCTCAACAATTACCTGTTTAATGAAAGTCACACTTAGCAAAACCTGAAACATCTAGGTCCCTTCCTCGCTTCCCCCTCCTGATTTAAAAAGGAATTTCCAACGTTTCTTATTTAATATGATCTGTAACCTCCGATAATAAAACAGAGATTTACCGGGATTTTTGTTGGGAACTTCGCCCGGATTCCTGCTACTTCTTCCAGCCGGGTGGCTGCGCGGGAGAGAGAACAAGCGTTATGCGTGCGCGCAGCCCACCGCCGCCGCGCAGCCCCTCCGCGGAGAGAGGGGAGCCCACATCGCTGCCCTCGGCCTCTAGGCAGAGGCCACAGCTCGTTCCCTCCGCCCGGAGCCGGCAAGGCTTGCTGCCTGCAACGGCAAAGCACAGCATCAGCCCCCCGTCATGGCCCGCGCCTCCGCCCCGCATGCACGCACGACCCGGCTGAGCGCTAGGGAGAGGGGACGAGGCCGGGTGAGGTGGGGGGAAGGATAGGGTGGGGAGGAGGTTGCCGAGAGATGATCATAGCCCTCCCACACTTTCCAAAGGGGAGAAGGGTAAGGAGCTTCCAGTAAGGATCTAAGGAAATCTCTCTGCCAGATACATGACAGAGCAGTCAGGGGCTCCTGTACATGGGACAAACAGGGCAGGAGGCCGGGAGGCGGTTAAAACACCCTGGAAACGCCCCTAGAAGAAGGTTGGTGCGTTTGCCGGTGGCATCTCCGTCCGTCCGTCCGCGGAGCCACGATTCCTCCTCTGCACGGGCACCGCGGCAGCGTGTGCGTGCGTGGGTATGTCTGCGTGTGTGTGCGTGCGTGTGTATGTCTGCGTGTGCGCGGTCTCGGGCCGGCGGCGCTGGGGAGGCCCGGGGCAGAGCCCGCCGGTTGCCCGGCAGCGAGCTCTGCTGGGGCCACCGCCTAGATAAGGGACGAGCTGCGACCCGACGTGCGAGACAGCCTGAGGCGGGCTGCCGGCTCTGTACCCGAGTAGCTGGAGCATTTACTGGGGTCTTGCTCCGCAGGCCCCTCTTCCTTCTCTTCCTCCTCCTCCGGCAGCT